>VWYI01004482.1:0-71690 GCA_013399455.1 Anthoscopus minutus | reverse complement strand
CTTCCCAAAGCACTTCCCAAAATCCTTCCCAAAAGCAATTCTCAAAATCCTTCCCCAAAGCAATTCTCAAAATCCTTCCAAAAACACTTCTCAAAATCATTCCCAAGGCACTTCCCAAAGCACTTCCCAAAATCCTTCCCAAAACGCTTCCCAAAACACTTCCCGATCATTTCCCAAAGTGTTTCCCAAAATCCTTCCCAAAGCGTTTCCCAAAGCGCTTCCCCTCCCTCCGGTGGCCGTCCAGGCTTCCCTGCTCAGACACGAGTCTGCCCTGCCCTCTCCTGGCCTGCACACGGAGCCGAGCCGAGCCGAGCCGAGCCGAGCCGAGCCGAGCCGAGCCGAGCCGAGCCGAGCCGAGCCGAGCCGAGCCGAGCCGGAGGGACCAGCGGGGCTCAGGGCATCGCCCCAGCCAGGCTGGCACCGCCAAGCCACCGCCCTTGGGCAGCTCTGGGCCATCCCAAATCCATCTGCCCTGCGAACAGAGCCAAGGGACAAAGCAGGAGCATCCCATCGACCCCCCCGGTCCTGAGTGAAAATTAAACAGTTTGAGGGCAGAAGAGGCATTGCCTTCCTCCTTTTGTTAAGCATCTGCTCTTTGAGGTGAATCGCTGGAACATGAGCAATAAAAACAGTGATTTGTGAAATGAAAGCAGTGACAGACGTTTCTTGTGCAAACACTGTGAGACATTGCAGATAAAGTAACATTACATAAATAGGCAAAGCATTAGAACTATTATCACCAACAACAGCACAAGGGACGCAGCAGCTCAGCAAAGGAAGTGAAAAATAGCGGATGTGATTTAAGAGGCAGAGAAAATCTGAGCTGGCAAGTTGTAATTACTGCAGCTGAAAGCCAGCCAGGATCCTGGTCAGCTGCCTCCAGGCTTGGGAAATGCAACCTGGAATCTTTAAATGACCAAATAATTGGGAGCTGGGATTCGTGCCCCCAGTGAGACACAACCATTGATGTGGCCACACCCAGGCAGAGTTCCAGGAGAACCACAAACACCGTCCTGCCTGGCCCTCCTGACTGCAGATCCTGCAACCAAATATTGACCTCAACCACATCTGCTCTGCAAGGTCATTTTTCCTCCCACAGTGGTACAGCTGCAGGGCTTTTTCAACCATTCTTCAGCTTCAGCAGCCTGTAAGCATCTAATGTCTAGTCAAAGGACATCATTCATCCGTTTTATGGTTCCCAGAATGCAAAGATATCTACCCAATTTCCTAAGAAACATTAATATTAAAGGATGGCTTTCTCAGCCCAAATCATGCAAGCTGAACAAAGTTCTCCTGACGTTTCATGACAAGGTGATTAATAATACCAAGAAGAAGAATGAAATGATACCAGATTATAAACTATTGTAAATCTTTCAGTCATCCCAGAAATAATGAATGTAGATTTCTTAGGAGAGCAGTACAGATTTAAACAGAATCATTTTAGTTTCCTTGTCAATCAAGAGCCTATTTATGTAATACCAGAAAGAGACAATGAACTCACATAATCTTAAAAGGAGAGTCTAGCACATTTCTTTAAAGACAAAAGATTCCAAAGACCATCCTAAGCTAGAATTTCCAAAATTGTTCAAGAAAATGTTGCACCTTAACCATTATTGCTGATCACTGACCTTCCCTTCTCCAAGCAAGAGCCACAATGAGGAGAATGCAGTTGGACTTAAAGCTCCTGAGCTGACATGACCAACCTTCTTCAAACACTGAAGTGTAAGGGTATGGTCCAAGCTCTACTGGCCTAAGAATCTGCCAGACCAAAAAGCCCCAACCTTCCTTGACGTGGGTTTGCAAATGCAAACTCTCAAACGTTGTTCTACAAATGCTGTTAAATTTTCAACCCCCACCTCAAGACAAAGTTTATGGCCTTACTCTGCTTTTGGCTGCACGGGGAACCCAGTGCCCTCTGACCCCTTGAGGCAGTCTGTCCTAGACATTACCTCAACACAATAATTAATAAGTAATAATACCGAATTTGAGCTCGTGGAATTTGCACAGGCTGAATGTTCCAAAGAAAAATGAATAATGCATACAGAAGAGATTCATTTGGGGTGAAAAAAAATGTAACTTCAGTTAGAAATAAAGCCCTGGTTGCCTTGGCAAAGAGGATTTAATTGCTGTAATCGCTACATCTCACATAAGGTCGCTGTTTGAGGGAGTCCACAGTACTGCTATTCATTCTGTGGCTGCTCTACGGCAAATAAAGGACTACTGGTCCCAAGAGCATCAGGGGAATGATTCTGAAAAGGTTTAAATTATTTTTAAAGGGTTATTAGCTTTGGCAAATGAGTCAAAAGTCATCTTAGCTGAGGAGCATAGGTACTTACACCACATTATGGAGATGACAGCAGGAATTGCCACAATTAAGAGTGTTCTACTGGTGTTACTGTGAGCCATTAAAAACAGAGCTCCAAACGGGACCGTTCCCTCTCCATCTGTGTCCTGCCCACCCGCCCACTCGTGGCTGCACTGTCCCTAACAAATTTCCCAGAGAAACATGAAGCCAGGACACTGGCACACACACATGTGCCTTCACACAAGCAGATTCAAGCAGTTTTACTGGCACAAATCCTAAATAACCCTACGGAAGTCAATTAAATCACCCCTCTTTTCTTGGTAAGACTGAGAAGACTCTGGCCAGGCAAATTAAATTAGAGATGGGCCAGAGCCAAACTCCCAGATCCAAACCAACCCAAAACTCACAATGCATTTGGATTCAGGTCCAGATTCTCACAGTCTGCTAATGCTTCTCCCTCTTTGCTACCTTCCAGGACAGGACAAACTTTTCAGACTGTCCCCAAGCACCACTTGATGCCATTTTATCACCATCCTCCACCAGGGATCTGCATCCAAGTGCTCATCCGTGTGCTCCCTGCTTGGCACAGGTCTTGCCCAGACCCTCATTAACTTGAGCAGATGCTTAGAGAGCTCCTGAACAAGGCATTGCCTATCCCACACTTCTGCTTCTCTGCCTTTCCCACTTGCTGTCCTCCAGGACCAGCACAATTAGAGATGGGGACTTGGTGAAAACGCATTTGAGGACTCCATTAATACCACAAAAGGTTGGGGCACACAATGAGGGGAAAAAAAAGAACTGAGAAAGATTGCTTGGCAGAATTTTCAGAAGGATGTAGCGGGGGGGACAGGAAGGTACATTTTGGGCTGAGTGAGCCACTGAAAGGAAAGCCTGGTGGGGGCAGAGGGAGGGTGACAGCTCTGCCCCACAAACACGGGGCTGCTTGAACACAGCTCTCCCACCAGCAGCCTCCTGGGTGTGATACCCGTGGAAACACTGAACAATTCCCCTCTGCTGGCACCTCCCCGGGGATGCTGAGGAGAACACACTGGAGAGACATTTCCCTTTCATTCAGTTGTGTGCAAGCCCCAGCACAGGGTGAAGCACTGCAGCACCCAGGCTCTGACACCCAGCAGGGGTGGGCAGTGGGGAGAGGAGAGCCTGAGCACTCAGGAGCAGCTCCCCAGGCTCTGGGAAGCTCTAGGGGAGCCCGTGCCGTGGTGTCCCCTGTGTCACCCAGCGCTGGCCCCAAGGCAGGGGCTCCGTCCTGGCCCCACGCTCCAGGGCTGGCAGGGAACGCTGCAGGGGTGGAACAGCTTCAGCTGCAAGCACCATTTGCTGTGCCTCGGAATGGCAGACTCATTTGTCACTGTTTTCTTCTCCTGCAGCTCTTTAGATTCATCTGGGATCCAATAACTTTGTTAATATGATTTCTTTCATAACCTGGCTGACTACAGCATCCAAGGCAGACGTGGCAGCTATTTGAAGCATTAAATACCTCACACACACACAGCTCCCTGCTCTGCCTTGTCCAAAACCATTTCTTACGAGTCTTTTATTGACATAAATTGCATGGGGAGCAGGAGCAGAGCCCAAAACAAGATGTGCTGACAATTTTCTTGCAGTATTTGGTGTTCTGCTCTTTCTGAAACTTTTTCCTCCCCAAAGCTGTTAGCAAACTATCCCACTGGCCTTCTATCAGACCATGCAGAAACTCATGGGTAAACCCAAGGACAAAAGCAACTCTCCATTGCATCAGGGGGAACATGAAGAAATTGAGATCAATGTGCTCACTCAAAGCAAACTTCATCAGCTTCACAGGAGAGTAATCTGGTTTTCACCAGGATAAAATGACAGCGATGCATGGCCTAAAACATCACAGGAAAAAAAGGAAATTTCAAAGTAGTCACATTTTCCTACTTTTAATACTATTCATTACTCTGAATGTAATGAATAGAAGGAGAAGTAACTGCATCAATGACCGAATCACTGTTGTGTCTGACTTGTTTAAACAAGACTGTGATTTACTGCACTGCCAGCTAATGAAGAGCTGTACAAGAAGCTGATCAATGCCACCATTGTCTGGCAGCACAAAGCAGGGACTACTCAGCATATTGTCCAACACAAAAGCTGCCCCCAAGCTCCCCGCCAGGGACTCTTTCTGAGGACACACACTTTGCAGAGAGCTGCAGTGTGCCCCAAACTTGAAATGATCACTCAAAGACAGGAGCCTTTGCTGACCTGTGTTTTCAACCTGAGGACAAGGTAAAAAATAAAAGAAATGGGTGAAGAAAATGTTTGTCTTACAGCTGTCTTCCTTAAATTGCCCTTTGTGATACTGTGAATTTAAGCAGTTTTGTCACCCCAAGGCGGCTTTGTGTTCATTAACCGAGGTACCTGAAGTCAGAGCCGGGTGCTCACAGGCAAAATTCAGCTTCTAATTCCATCTTCTGTGGTTTCCCTTCCCGTTTCAGAGCTGCACCAACATTAATCACAGCAAAGGTAAAAAAGGATAGCCCCCAGCAAAAGCAGGTTCTGGAGAAGAGCAGTGCCAATGCCCTGAGCTGGCTGCAGAGGCTGAACCTTTGGGGCCTCGCTGATGCTGCTCCTCATCCAAAGGGATCCCCACCCCACACAGCCCCACACTGGCAGGGCAGGTGCCACAAACCAAGGGTTAGGGATCTCTGCTCCAAAATCCCCTCCCAGGCAGGCTCAGCACCACAGGCATGTGCAGCATGCTCTCAGTGCAGCCAGGCACTGCTGACAGGCTCTGCAGCAGCTGCCTGCAGTTAATTAGCAGGAGCTGTCATGTAGAAGCTTTGGGAGATGGGGTTCAGCTTAGAACAAGCTGGTAGAACCCGAACCATTCAGAAATATAAAATCTCTTTCCATTACCATCAACAAGGCAGAGTTTGAGTCAAGTCATGTGGCGTGTTGGCACCTTCCAGACCCCTGGGAAGAGCTTTGCACATCCTGTCCCCCTGCAGAGCACAGCAATGCTGGCAGACAAGAGCTTGTCGGGGCTCCTCTCACAGTCCTTATTTGCCACCCTGGAGCAAACATTTGCCAAACGAGCTGATGTGTCAAACAAGATGCAGAGGCACCAGTGACACCCAGCAGCACCAGCCATGGCAGGGCAGCCAGGAGACAGCTGCTCCTGCACCAAACAACTTGGAATCCACACAGCCACCTCTCTTTTTTCTGATTTCATAGTTCTGGAGATGAGATACAGCAAACTGATTTACATGACACTGCCACATCCTCCCTGCTCACAGGTGCAGATGGGAGGATGAATGAGCTAGCTGAGGTGCTGGCAGGGCTTGAATGGAAGGAGAAGTAAGGTTTTGAGGCAATCCAAACACCTTTTCCAATGGGAAGCGGATCCTTGTTTCATTCCAGCTGTACTCAGTGTTCTAGTACACAACATGAGATATTCCCAAACCACCACAATTAAATATAAGTGACAAACTCTTCACCTTCTCAGTGAAAAAAACTGGTGGAATACACACACAGGCTAAATATTTGTAATTAATCTAATTCTGCATTTTGATCCACCCCCCCTCCAACTACTACAGACATTTCCCCACACCCATGAGAGAAGAGAACATCCCTGAGCCAAGGCTGTGGAGGCCAAGGGAAGGAGCAGACAGTGGGAACAGGACCCTGGCCCCACCCTCCTTCCCCTTTCCAGCACCTTCATAACAGCACAAGAACTTGGTTTGTGCACAGAGCCTGGGATCCCTTTTGCAGGGCAACAGAAATTTCCATCAGGAAACATCTCCATTAAAACCCCTGTTTTATCACCACGAGGCTGCAATCCCATCTGGAAACGCTTCCAAGCCAATACCCAACAATTCCCAGGGCTTCTCTCTGTCACTGGAGCTGCTGCTCTGCCTGTGCAGTGATCATGGACAGCTGATTATTGCAGCTCATAGTTGACCTTTATCTAAAATTCCATTAAAAAGCTTTATTGACTGCAGTCTTGCAGGGTCTTTCAGGATTCACTGGGTCATTTATTCCCTGTCGCTTTCTAAGCTTTTAGAATTGCTCAAGCTCTAAGGAGGAGTTCTCTTTTTTTGCCATTTAGGACTGGTTTTAGGACTGTATGAGGGGCTGGTTTCTTTTCTTCTCCCTCTCCAGTGTGGCTAGGGCAGAGGAGATAATCCTGGTTATCCTAAGGCCCGTGGGAAGGAGAGAGAAGCTGCCAGTGTGGCACAATTATTTCCAGGTTGGTTCATGGATATGGATGCAGCAGAGCCATGGACTGCCAGCAGCTCCCAGGGAAGAAACCTTTTTCCCTTCAGCCAAGAGAGATTCAGGCCTAACTACTTCACACAGCATCCTTGTGAAATTTGTAACTCCATACCATCACGTCAGGTTTTCATCAGCTACAGCCAATTTTTCTGGGCCACAAGCCGGGCTCAAACAGAAATAAGAAAAACACAAGAATGGTTCAGCCTTTCCTGAAAGACAATTTCTAGAAATGGTTCATTCAAGCCCAAAAAACCCTTCTGGTGACAGCTCCCCCAGGCTTCATAGCAGTGTCCTGAAAGGATGTTACTCCCTTTTCCATTCAATAACAAAAAGAAGGCATCAAATGAAGCAGGAGATCTGGAGGGGAAAAAATAGTGTGAATCTGTCTTGGAGGAATATGAAACAGTGCATAAATACTTGGGGACTGAAGTAAGGTTGCACAGACACATCTGGCATTTCCAGATTCAGCAGTGATTGATATTTTCATTAATATTACGTAGCACTACTTCATACATTTAGTTCCATGAACATTCAGAGAGAAAAGAGAAACCAAACATTTCAACATTTCATCCTGGGTTTATTAAAATTTTGGACTAAAACCCAAATTATTCCCAAGCTGCCGGTAATGGTTTATTTTGATGATGAATATTTCTAAATCTGAACCAGCATTTCTGATCTCAGAAGAGTATTTTTTTTCCCCTTTCCCAACACTTTGATTTCTGCTGAATGTTAACCCTGAAATGATGTTTCAGTGAATCATTTCTTTGTCTCCCAGTAACAATCCCAGTGCCAGTGCTTCCCCATTCCCACAGCTTGCTTAGGAGCGATGAAGGCCATGTGGAGCCTCCTCCTCACAGGCAGCCAGGCTGCATTCCCCACAGTCTGTACTCTCTCATTTTCTATGCATTTCCAGATCCAAAACCTTCTGTTTTCTTTCCCTTGTTTGCTCTTGGCAGCTATTGGCAGGAGACATCCTCTTAATGATCTTTTTCTGGCCTTCTAGACGACTGCTCAGACTTCTCCAGATCTTTCATTATTAACGCAGAAGCCTTGTAAGTCACTTTTAATGGTCTGTGCAATTTTTATTCCTTAGCAAGAGACATCACCTCCTCCATATGGATATATGTTTATTAATATAAATCCTTAATATCATTTTGCCTAGTGAGAATAATCAGGAAGGGTCTCCTGGCATGTATTGCACCTTGTCCTGGTTCATCCTCCAATCCAAAGGCAATCTTTGCCCTGCTCTGCGTGGAGCAGGAGATAATCCAAGGCCCTGAGTGCCAGTGAGGTCCCTGAGCAGGGTCCTGCCATGCCCCTGCAGCCACAGCTCCACATCCTGAGCCACTGCTGCTTCCTTCTTCCCCTTCCTTCCTTCCTTCCTTGCATTCCCCTCCCCAGGCATTCCTTACCTGCTCCCAGCCCCTCGCTGTTATTCCTGGAACGTCTCCAATCTCCAGTTCTAACCAGGCCTGTTGTGCCCAGGCACAGAAGAAGGATGGGTTGGTGCTGGGCACGTGGAAAGAATGGCAGCAGAGCCACGTTCTGTGTGTGACAATTTGCTGTTAATGCTCAGCTCGCAGGAGCAGCACATCCTCACCGACAGTTTATGTGGGGAGACTTGGAAAACAGGCCAAAAATCCATTGTTTACTCCTAAAGAGAGTGTCCTCACTTCTTTCCTATAACCAAGGGGCAATTGTCCATTTATTTCATTAAATGTTCTCCTGCTGGACAAGCTGACTCCCATTTTTCTTTTATATACATCCTCTGAGTCTAAAGATGGAGTTAAATAATAACAAACACCACAGAAGAAATAGAAGCCATTCCCAGTGCTATTAGATGAGATTTCTGTTCTTCCAGTTGAGCAAGAATTGTTTTCTCCTGTCTCTTTTATAACTCCTCCATGTATCAGGAGACTTTTTCTATTTAGCAATTAGCACTGGAGTTGCTGTTACCTCTTCTGGAGTCATGATTTCCATCTTTTCTTTCCTCATTTACTACATTTCATCTAAGTTTGTCAGTGAAGAAGGAAACAGAGATACTCCAGCACATCAAAGGACAAAAAGTGCCTGAAAATTTGTGACACTGAAGCATGTACAAGTTCTGTTGGAATCTCAAAGCTGTCCTTCATTTTTACCCTTTATTTTTATTTTTTTTTAACAAGGTGGCCCATAAAAGAGTTTAATCATGGCAACATAGCCCATTTCACCTGCCTTTACAGTTAAGCTATGCTTAGTGACAAGCTACCAAACATAATGGGCAAAATTTATCTTCCCAGATGGTGAATTTTGCAGTACAGATCAGACCAGCAAGGCCACAAATTAATCTCCAGTGTCACAAGCATTTCATCACACACATGTATAGATCATCTGTCAACAAACCAGCAACAGAGTGGCAGGGACAGCAAAGGCTCCAAATGCACACTTAGCCCCAAATTCTGCCCCTTGACACATCTGTGTCCTCCACTGACACCGAGCCACGCTGGCTGGATTCCAGCAGGAGAATACAAATGTATTTTATTTAAAACACAGCACCACTAAAGCTCCAACTCCACCTGAAATTCAATTTATTGAGCGAAAACAACCAAGCAAGACTTAGCTCAAGCCAAGCCAAACCACTGGACTGATGGAAGGGACTGGAAGTGAGAGCTGGAGCTTGACAAACAAGCTGCAGTGTCAGCCTGTGACACGACTGGGGGGACAGGGACCTAACAAGTGGGTGTCGCTCAACACAGCACGTTGCTGAATCAAGGAACTGCTTCCAGCTGCTTTTCAGTTTCCAAGCTTGGTTAAGAATCACAGATTTCACCAAAACAAAAAAAGAATCAGCTCCCATATGAGAATTGAAGTTGGTTCTGCTAGGAAAAATCCAGCATAAAATAAAATACCATGCAGCACAGCATGAAATAGTAAAGAGGTGCATAAAATTGAGCATATCTGCTCCTTTGCATCCTGTCAGAGCTCAAGGCTGGCATCAAATGCTGTGCTGAGAATGACTTGGTTTTGATCTATCCTCTCATATGAGCCAGACCCTGCTAGACTTACAACAGATATGATTAAAAACTATCAGTTACATTAGGCAAAAATATATTTCCCAAGGCAAACATTCACTTCAGTGTATTTTTCTCTGGCTATAACACACAGAAATTCTATGTATATAAGAACCTTCTGGGTGTTCACAGACATTAGCATTGAGCAGAAAAACAGGGAAAGCTGGTGAGGGAAACTGCATAAATTAGATATAGACACTAGAGTGCTTGTATTTCCCTCAGCACCATTCCCTGCCTTCCATGTAAACTTCAGCTGGAAAATCTCTCCATGGACCCAACACACATCAATCATTCCAACTAATCATAGCAACAGTTGCAGGTACTCTTTCCATTCTAAAGGACAGGTGAACCACCAGCAGAATTACATTCTGCCTCTCACTTTCAGCATCCAGCTGAAGGGTAAATAAAAATACTTTCAAGTTTCTCTGATGAAAAGCACAATGCAAGCAAAGCTAAATAAAAGCCCAGACAGACTAGACTACAGAGAGCCAACAGTGAATTTTCAAAGGAAATATTTCTGGGCACGTAAAACATGCTGATTTATTGGAACAGAAGCGTTTCCTGGAGATGAACAGATTCCATCCATACACTTTTCAGAGGAAATCCCCATGGAAACCTGACTGCCTTCCCAGCAGCTGGGGAGCACTGAGATGGACGTTCCACATGTTGGGAGAACAGCTGGAGCCATGCAGATCCCATGGGCTGTGGGACAGGGTGGGGTCTCAGCAGCAGCCAGGCTCCTGTGGATCACCCTGGGCTGCCCAGCCTGGAAGCTGGCTGCTCCCTCATTTTCTGCTTCCCTGAAAACCCAGCTCAGTCACTTGCTCAGTGCTCGCAGAACCTATTTTTCTTTTGAAAGACAGCGTTTCACAAGTGCCTCTACAAGAAGTTTTTTGTTATTTCCTAGCCAGCAGAAATATCTAACTTTTATCCTTGCACCATTTGTTATGAGGTAAATGCAATTTTAGAAATTCCAGTGGAAAGAAAACATCCTCGTCTTAGGCTGTCTCTAACACCTTGGGAATTTTATCTGTGGTGTGGGGAAGAGAACAAAACCCTGAGAATTAAGAGCTGATGTTAAATCCTTGCAGAGCCTTAGGCAAATTCTATAATCTCCCTGCTATAGCACCGAGGATCAATACCCCCCTGCTGAAACCCAACTGCTCCATGAGGCCAGTCCATCTACTGGCCATGGATGCTGGCCAAATCCAAATTTAACAAATTAAAACCAGTAAACCCACAGAAAAAGCACGAATAAGTTATGTTTCAAGGAAGACTCCTCCTGACCCAAACCCTTTAAAATTTGGTTAAACCCCATGATGTTTCTCACACATTTCCCCCCCGTTAGCAGCGCTGTGCTGTGAACCAATTCAGGCAGCAATCTGGAAGTTTATTAATATGCATGTGCTATTTCACAAATGCTGAATGATTTGAAAGTGCTGCATAAGGTTTGCTGTCTGTTTTCTCAACATCTGTCCCCAAAGTGCACTTCTGTCATGTTCTGCCCCCGTTGTTCTTGGATCAAAAAGTTGGAATAAGGCACGGATCTGCTCTGAGGTTTCCTTGCACGGGCTGCAGCTCCCCCTTTCCCAAGGGTCTCGAATCCTTACAGCAGATGGCACTTTCCAATTACCTTTTGGCCCTTTTATTCCCCCAGTTTGGCTCACATTTCTCTCTGAATTTGGTCCCTGTGCAGCTCTGAAGCCAGAGTCTGACAGCTAAGGACATAACAAATACACAGCATTAACCCTCAGGGTGGTTAGAAATGCCTGAACTCTCCTATCACAGGCAGAGTCACAAGGAAAGGTCAACAGAAAAAAGCAGTCAAAAGCTTGAAAGAGCAGGATGGGCTTGTCTTATAGGAAAACTGAAGAGTTTGGCCCCAAATCCTGACTCTGCCAAAGGATTCCTACACAGGCTGAGCTCATTTTCTCACTTCTCAGCTCCACTCTGTACAATGCAACAAAAGAGTTCTCACCACATTTGACCTGTGCAAGACGTAGCCCGTGCATTTTGGGAAGACGATGATAATGAAGTCGATAAAAGCAGAGGAAACTTCACCAAAGAAACAGAAAAGCCTCCTGCAAACTCTTTAGCAAAAACTTCACAGCTGTTACCCTGGCTGACTTACAGAGGCAGAATTTAAGAGGCAGAATTATGACCAGAAGCAAACAGAATTAAAACAGAAAATAATCAAACCAACATTTATAGCCCATACTTTAAAATCAATGCCCATGTCCAAAAAAGTGTCATCCACACAAATAATTCAAGACTATTTATAGTTTTCCCCTACTGAAGAGGAAATGCAAAAGTTCTCTCATGAAAACACTAAATATAATCAAAGATTTACACCCAGCATTGATTTGCCCCTATTTGTTTTGCATACAACACTTTAAAAAGTCTCTTACCTTAATACAAACTGGTCTGCTAGTGAGTAATCAGCCAGGAAAACGTGGAAGGTCACAATGTCACCCTCTCTGACAGGGCTGAGTGGCAAGTGAATAAGGATATTTTCATCCACCCTCAGTGAAGACTGCTTTAATTTGTCTTGATTTGGGTAAACAACGATGCTACCAATCCTCTCCATGGCTGACAGAGCTTGGTGTTCATTCTCTTCACCTGCATGGATATTGTTTTCCCATTTTGCATCCTCTGGAGAACATTCCCCATCCACTGCATAAATCTTATAGAAGAGCTCCACAGTAATCCCTTCCAGGGAAGCTGTTTCCTCTGAAACCAGAGGTGGAGGGGAGCTGAACCAGCTGGGAGACAATTCCAACTCCACAACACATAATCCTAGGTGGCCTGTCAATCTACAGCTGGCCACCACTTCTCTGGACTCCAGGAAAGCAAACATCTTCACACAAGGCAGCATCTCCTCAGAGTCGTAGTCATCCCAGTCCTTCCCCGCAATATAGAACAAGGTTTGTATTTTAGGTTTGTTGGAATAGATTGAGCTGTTGATTATGTGGGATTTTAGTTTCCAATTAAAAGTGAATTTATTTGTGAAACCAAAAGATGCAGAAGTCAGCATGAGGTCCAAGGGAATGGGCTGTTCAACAGAGAAGGGTCCGTACGTGGCATTTAGGACAGGTGGCTGTTTGGCTTTGTATATAAAGAATGAATCCACCCTAGACTGCAAACTGGAGTTCCTCATGATATCCTGGTTGGTTTCTTTGAGGAAGAAGAAAATGTCAGCGTTGGAGACATGAGGGCTCGCAGGGAGATACGTGGGCAGGTTTGAGAATCTCTGGATGCTGTCCATGATCCCTCCTCGGCTCTCCACCACTGCAGGCCAGAGAGAAAAGGAAACAGAAAGACAACTCAAAAGTTTGCTTAGCATGGCCCTCAGTTTCTGACAAAAGCAATGGATTACAGGAGATCAATACTGCTGGCCACACTCACAGAACAATCTGACACAGGTCCCATGGAATAACACTTTTGTTCAAAGCTCAGGCTGGAAACATTGCATCGGCTGTACAGCTCCCTTTCCACCTTCCCCAATCTGTTATCTGCTTGAAAGCCATTCATCAACTGCTGGCTACCACAAAGAGAGGATTGATTGGCCAGATCCCAAACTAACTTCCAAAACTTTTTACTGGCAGTCTATTTTATTTTTTCTTTTATCATAAGATCAATTTTTCAGCTTCTTCTCACCCATGTTTCAATGTGCCTAAGAAACTGGCATATTGAATATTAGTAGCAGTAAAACAGAGCAGTTTAAGCAGTAAAAACTGAACATTTTCTTTTATCTACCATCACTAACACACAAGGCAATGGGGGTTGAACATCTGCATCACTCCCAATCCATTCTGCCAGGTCAGCAGCTTGGAAGTTAGTGAGAACCTGATAAAAGCTTCATGTTCTTGAAACTAAAACTTTTCCCACTAAAATATATGGGGTTTGATAGAGATCTCAGTGGGATGGATTTAGAGGCAAGAGTGAACTTGAGAGAAGGAGAAATCCTTTACACACAGAAGGTTCT
Organism: Anthoscopus minutus; assembly: GCA_013399455.1. Taxonomy (NCBI): domain Eukaryota; kingdom Metazoa; phylum Chordata; class Aves; order Passeriformes; family Paridae; genus Anthoscopus; species Anthoscopus minutus. Next base: position 58,096 of record VWYI01004482.1, on the reverse strand, counting down.
CAGACACTTAGAAGGATTTTTTTGGTTTAATTCCTGAGGAGAACGAAACCCATTTGGAAACCACGGAAATTTCTCTACAACACAACGGCCAATCCTCCAGCCAGCGCTGAGAGACTTTTCCCTGGAAAAAAAAGATTCCAGAGGGAAGAAGGGATCAAACAGACATCTCTGGCTTGGACTGATCTCTTATTAACAGTGAGATATATTCAGTCTGGGCCATGATTCTACCAGAAGCAGTGGCTCTTTCAAACTCACAATTCCTATGCTCCAACAGCTCCCGGGACTGCCTCAGAGGAAACAAACAGGAACCCAAGGAATTAAAATGCAGCAGCTCCAGAATGCACAGAGAGAACAAAGGCACAGTGACAGAGCCTAAGGTCAAAGCTCTCGTTGTGCCTCTGAAGCTGAGTGGTGATTTCACTGCTTGTCAGGGCTGGGCAGAGCTGATACACAACACAAACAATTACACCTGTTCAAGCCAGATGACTCAGATACTTGCAGCTACAATTTAGCAGAGATAAAAGCTCTAATATTTAAGCTATTTTTTTTCAGGTTGTGTGTTTTTAAAGCCTGCATTTATCAAAGACAGATTCTAGGGTAAATCCCATTCATTTGATTTTGTCCCGCTCTTGTTCTCAGCTGAAATGCTGGTCATTTGTTTTTCGATAGTTTGATATTATCTGCACTTGTTTAAATGCCTCTCATTTCACCACAATACATTTGCTGTATCTTTACTTGTGTCAAGGGACTTTTTTCAGCCATTAGAATGTTCTTTGTGGAAACGAGTAAACATGCAAAAATATACAAAAGCAGCCCAAAAAAAACTCTCAGCAGGAAACACTCTACCAAATACCAATCTCCTCTCAGCTCCACAGGCAAATGCAGCCCTACCCAGGTGTCCCTTGCCTTGCTCTCATCCTCAACATCAGCCCAGCTCTGGAACACACCAGCACAGCCCACGGTGAAATGCAGAAACCCAGATGATGAGAAACTGCCAGTGGTACCACAGCCAGTGATGGGAATCTGCCAGTGGCATCCCAAGCAGTTTTGCAGTCAGGAAAACTGACCTTGGTCCTTCCCCATGTGGGCAGTGAGCAGTGGGTGCTCTCCCTCCCCAGGTAGAAAGTCACCACGGGGTATTTGAGCAGCCTCATTTATGTGATTTATTTATAGGGCACTTTGGCACATCCTGCCATCGTGCCACTTCCCAACTCAAAAGCAGAAAGTAGATTTGACCCTGGGAAAGCTGAGGTAGACAGGGAAGAAAGAAATTTTTTTCTGTGTTAAAAATTCAAATGCAGACAAGCCCCTTTCTGGATTAATTGCAAATAAATTGAACTGCATTTGAAAGCAATACTTTTGAGAAGTTGCATTTATCATAAAAAGCTTTGCAGCTGTTCAGATAAGCAACCAAGCAGATAAGCAAGGAGCCAGAGCAGCAAGAGTACCCTCTGATTTCTGGAGCAAGAGCTAAAATCTCCTTCTCCCAAGGCACACCAGGCTGCAGAGGAGATTTAAACACTGACATAGTTGCAAACCAAAAACAAGACAAGGCTTAAATGCATTTGTGTTTACCTTACAGGACTCCCACACACACTTTATGCAGATATTTTATCTCTCTCAGGCAGTGATTTACAGGAAGTTTAAAAGGGATGTTTTTCCCTTTCCTCCATTTCATTACAGTGGCAACTTTTCAGTGCCTCTGCTCAGAACTGGTACGAGGACCATGATATCATCCCACTGTAACTCAAACAAAATGAGATACAAATTTTGTCTGAAGGCTTATATGGGAAGCCATAAACATCAGTGGACAGGGCAGGGCTTTGTCCTAGAACCAGCCTGCAACAAAATATGATATCTGAATTTAGCAGCATTTTATGATGCTGTAGGAAGATCTAAAAAGAAATACTTCATAGCATGACAGGCCAACACCCCACCTTTTTAATTCAGCACATCAGCACCATAGCATCAATCTCCTTCCTGCAACAATCAGAAACCAGCCACATTTGGAGTTTTCTGGCATGCAATAATGCAAGGAAAAAATCACTTGCTACTTTAATATGCAATCCAGCAAGATCAAAGAGGGCAGAACAGAGGGGTTACTTCTAATTAGGTACCAAAAGAGAGCAAGAGCTGAGGAAAAGTAAATGGAGACCAAATGAGCATCCCCAGAGCCCAGAACAGTCTGGTCTGCTCAGTCTGCTGGGGCACTGGGGCTGTTGAGGGGGGATATGTGGAAATAACACACTGTTGGGTGTGCATTGAGATATTCAGTTGGAATTTTGGAGAATCTTTTACCGTGTGACAGGTTCTCTGCAGGTGCTTTGCCCCTCTTAAGGCATTCATTAGGATTAACCAACTACTGACCCCTAGAGCAACAGGTCAGCTTTTAAAACATCATCACTGCAATTTTATGCTTAAAATCCTTCCCTCCAGAGTTGGGCAGTATCCTCACAGCCCAGCTCATCCTGCAAACTGAGAGTACAGATGGACAGAAAATACCCTTGGGATGTTTGTGAGGCACAGAGGGAGGAAAGCAGCGGGGACAGGAGCGAGCCTGCGGTGCTGAGCATCAGAGATGTCCCCTCCTGGTCCTCACCTGTCCAGCTCAGGCCTCAAACAAAGCTTCTGTTCTGTTCTTTTGATAATTTTTTATCTAATCATAAAACTATCCATCATTTTTGGGTTTAATCCCGCTTGAACCTGGACTGCCACTACAAAAAGCAGCACAGGACTAAAAGAGATGCAAAGCCACAGCCGCAGGTCAGACTGTGCAGTAAAAATCTGCCACTCATGGAACTCCAGATTTCATCAAAGCTATGTTTCTTAGACTTCATACTTTTTTAATAAGAAATAAAAAAAGTATCCTGCTGGAAGACAGCAGTGGCAGCAGCAGGTAGGTGTTAAAAACAATGCATCTATTTTAAGTTGTAGGAAGAGGGAAGTCTTTTAAATCTTTTTGTAGCTAAAAAGGAAAATAGCTCCTGATGGAACATAAATCGAAATTTCACATCTAAATCTTCTCTCTGCTTTAGCAAAGTACTTAACAGGAGCCAAGTCTTCCATAAGCCATCAGTAATTCTGAAGCTGGAGGTGCAAGGAACAACAACTGTTTAAAATTGCAACTCTTTCAATATCCTTTTTCTCTGAAAACAAACAAGAAGCCAATCCTGCACCTGTGGAAAAACTGTGAAAATGTTCAAATTCATCTTTCCTGCAGCATCATCAGAACTGTAGAGCGAGCTCATACAGACACTCCTCTTTGTAAAAGAGGAATAATTTCAAGTAATGTGGTGCCAGTAAGTGCTATGATGTTATCCATGACTCACAGAGGCAATCAATGGCTTGTCTGTACAGGAGAAAAATCACCAGCCCCTCCCACCAGCCCTCACTGAAACACCATAAAGATCAAACTACACATGTACGTTATTCCACTACAAAAATGGCTCCATTCATAATAATTATTTTGTTCTGGAACCACAGGCATTAGCCTTGAATAAAAACACACTGTATCCCAGAATAGGGGTCTACACAAGGAAAGCTATTCTGGAACCCATCAATTATAGACAAATAATTAATTCTGGATCAGCTGTGTCAGTCATTCTCTCACAGAGCCAAGGGATGCTGTCCAGAGACCCCAGCAGTGCGAGGTTGTTCAAGGGGATTTGGCCCGGCTGCAGCTGGGAAAACTCTGACTCCTGAGCCTGGCAGGAGGAGGAGGAGGAGGAGGAGGATTACAGTGTGGAAGTCTACTACGAGTTTATTCATCGTTTGAGCACTGTGAGTAGGCTAAGCCTGGCTGGTGTGAGGTTTAGGGATGAGCCTCGTGCTCTGCCTGACTCACTCAGAATGCAATGAAATAGCCAGGAAAGGAGGATGTCACTGTTTACTTCCTACATTCACAGCCCATCCTGTGACTCATCTCCTCGGTTTTACATTCAGAAGGAAAATGAGGAGAGCCCTCCACAGTCCCCCTGAGGGGTAAAATTCCATCAGCCAACTAAAGGAGGAAAAATTCCATCACTTTCCATTCACCAACAAGCCCTACTCCTTTACTGCTTGACTTGGTTACCCAGAGAGATCCACTGGCACAGAAAAAAGAGCCATAATGACAATTAGTGTTTTCAGCTCTAACAGAATCATTTGAAAATACAAATGATACTGCAAGAGAGTTAAGAAGTGCTCCCAGTACATTTTTAACATTAAAGTCAGTCCAGAAGCTGTCAAAAATAATAAGTAATAGCACGAGAAAAGATGATAAAATCCCTTAAAGCTTTTCTCATTCTCTCTTCTTCTTATCCTAATTTGATGTAAGGATAGAACTTGATGTAGGACTTGGAACCAATTCACAGTCCTTACATTCAATCTTGATTACACTTTGTGGAGACAGATTTGCTTTGCAAAACATTGCTGGACCAGCAGCTCGTTTGGAAAGACAAGAAAAAGGATGCAATTAAAAATAAAAAAAAATCAACTTAATCCAAACATCTAAAACTGAGGAGAGGTTAATTAACTCTTGTTGGCTTGGGACAATGTCTCACATCCTTATCTCCAAATGTCTGAGTCAAACTCCTGCTGCCCTGCAGCTGCACATCCTGGCCCATCCCATTCCAAGGGTGCCAGAGCCCAGCCACACTCCAACCTCCCTTCCAGCAAAGCAGGGAATGTGCAGAATTCCCTCACCCTGTCCTAGACTCAGGTGTCCCAGGGTGAGAGCAGCCCTGGCCACCCCGTGCCTCTGGTGGCCAGGGCAGTGCAGCAGGCTCGGTGTCCTGGGCACAGCTCTTGGCTCCCTCCTCACTAAAGCTTCTCCTCCCTAAAGTCTTTGAGGATTTTCCTGCTCCCTCTGACCCCTGTACAGTGGGAAACATAACTAAGGCACCTGGTTTTATGGGCTGGAGTAATAGAGAAACCACGTGCCTGTGTTTACCCAGCACTCTGCTTTCCAAAAAAGCTTTAAAGTTACATCTCTGGCCTCATAAATCTTTTGACTACTAAAATACATTTTTAAGTGCAAAATTAAACCATGCATATGAATGAAATCCCTGATCAGGCCACACATTCAGCCATAAATTGTGTTACTGTGTTCCAAAGCAAGGCAAGTGCCAGCAGATTAAGTTGGATGGTGAAATTTCTGAGCTGGTGCTTTCTAGAGTTTTTAGCTTGCCTGCATTTTGCACAGTCACCCATACTGAAAGACATATGTGCAGCAAGGCCACCTACAGATTGTAATAAAACCTTGCTGTCTGAAAGGCTGCCTATAAATCTTATTAAAGTAATCCCTTCCCTGAACCCAGATTATTACATTCACCTTTATGGTAGAATAAAAATTAATTTTCTCAGCTATAATAAGTGTATGATAAGAAAGCATCGCTTGGGACTAAATAAAGATTATAATTAACTCCAACTGAATAAATCTAAATTTAGCTTGGACTAGCAATTTGCTTTCATGCATTTTCCTCTACGACTGAGTGAATAGGTACAGAAGGATTAGCATCCCATGCCAGTTCCAGCACTGCTGTCACAGAAAGGAATGGCACAGAGTGTAATCCAATACCCAAAAGGCCTGAAGATTAATTCAGGGTTCTCTATCAGCAAAAGTTTGGAAAACTGGAGAAAAACAAAAGGGCTTAAAATTGCCATTAGCCTGGCAAGGAAAACGTGAAGTGCTGGACTCCAGAGGGAATTCTGCTCCCTCTGCACCCTAAATCAGGGTTAGGCAAAGGCAGGAGCTCTGCTCCAGGCTGCTGGGAGCACATTCAGGGGAAGCACCAGCTGTGATTGCTGGATCTTGCTCCTTCCTGCCAAGCCCCTGCTTTTGGGTGCTGCAGGGCCTGACCTGCTTCAGTCACTCTTCATCTGCTGTCCCTCACCTGCACCCCATCACAGCTGACCCTAAAGCAACTGCAAAACAAGATGCCACAACATTAAGCAAGGACAATCAAGCGAACAAAATAGGGTGCAGTAAATGTACCAGACAAATACGCAAAGTTTACCCTGGCTTTTTACTTTAGAGCAGCGCTACACCCAGCAGATTAGAGATTTCTCCTTTTCCAAGGAAACAAGGCTCTACTTGTGAAGGGCTGAGGGCTGCCTTGTTAAGGCACTGCCTCATTATTGGTGTTGTCTGGGCAGATGCTGGTTAGCAGTGTTACCCTGGGAAGGAGGAGGCCCATGCCCTGCATTTACCCTGCCCAGGGCAGAGCGTGCAGCCTGAGCAGCAAAGCTCCCGTGCCACCTCCTCCTGGGGCTCCCTGCCAGCCCTTCCCCGAGCTGTGGAAGTTTCTCCCCACATGCCATCAGCACAGCTGAGGGGCAGACACTGACAAAGCTGCTTTGGCTGCCCAACCTCAGAGCAGGGAGGGTGCTGAAGAAAGGAAATCTTCCCCATGGGTTTTTCTCATTTATTTATTCTGGCTGTTGCAATCGCTCAGGTTGCTCTGCTGGGCTGATCACTGGCCTAACTTGCCTTTTAGTTTCAATCAGGGCTGTTAATACAGTGGATAAAAGTCACAGGCTGCTCTTGGCAAGTTTCTCTGCATCTCTCATACAACAGCAACAGGAAAATTGTCCTGCCACTTACAATTAGAGGCATTAGTACAGTGGCTAAAGGTCACAAATTTATCAGCTGAAAGAACTGAAGACAGAGCTACTATTGCAAGTTAAACTGAAGTTTAAAAAACACCTGATTTACCATGGAAGGGTTTTGTTCTGGTTACCTGGAGAGGAGAAACAACTGCTAATGCAGCTGCCAACACTAACAACCCTTGTGCATCCCTCCTGGCACCTGATAAATAAGGTTTGTCACGGCCACTGGAGGTTCTCATTGCTAAAAAGAAGGTTAGGAGAGGGCTCCCTACCATTATCCAAAGCAAAACTCATTTTCCCTCAGAGATATTTCATAAACAAGAGAAAATGAATACATGTATGGGAGTTTGTGGATACATTCTCCAAATAACAGAGAGGCTTTACAAGGCAAACACATTCACTAAAGGCACCAGGTGATTGCAAAAGTAAATCTTTTAAATATATGCTCTAAACCATTAGCCAACTGTGAAATATTTGTATTCTGTGTCAAAACACCTACATGTCACACAAAGCCAGGAGACTGACAGGAGAAAGGCCAGGATTTATGTTAGCTGGGGTCTATCTGTCATGGAGATAGGAAAGCTGAGAGAGAGTCCTTTTATTAAAATCACTCTCTGGCTGCAGATATTGATCTAAGCAGCTAAGGTTGGACAGCAAAGTGCAGCCCCATTTCTCACAAAGTTCCTCCCTGGCACAGCAGGGAAGGACTGGGGTAAATGCCCTCACCCCCCAGCAAATGGCACCCCAAAAGGATGGGCACTGCTATAAACAGTATCCCACAGCACCCTGGCACAGCTGCCTTCCAGGAACCACAAAGTCCCTCTCAACTCCTCTTCCCAAATTTTCAGGAAGCCTATTTTGCTCCCCAAATCACTAAGGCAGGTTGCCATTACTCCCAGATTGAGTACAGCAATAAAACAATGCAAAGAAACACAGTGCTGAATGCATTTCTTGCATTCCCATTTTAAGGAACAAATGTCATTTCAAAGGGATCCTTCCCTAAATCTGCTTCAGCATTTTCCAGTTTTCCTCTCAGCAATCATTTCTCCCCTGGTTTGGGCTGATCCCTGCCCCTCAGCCTCTGCAGGACACAGATTTTTGGCTGTGCTTCTCTTTACAAACCCCAGCTTGTGACTGTGGTTTGGGGCCTTGAGTATTACCCCTAAACCCAAAAGGAAGGGAAGGAACTGGAAGTTCTACATGCTACAGACTTTGTACATTCCTGCATGCACAGGTTACACAGGTTTATCACCTTAGGGCACTTCTGATTGTCCCCATGTCATCATCTCTCTTTGGAGACACTGGAAAATTCCTTGCATAAGCTGAAAATTCTAGGATAGTAAAATGCTGATTCCCCAGAGGCCCTGTCAGAAAGCAGGAAGGTTGGTCCAAAGCCCTTCTCCAGAACAATGGGCTTTCCCTGGATTCTCCATCCTGTTGATTCAAAGCTCTTGGAAGCAATGAGCTCCAAACTGATGGGCCCAAAGAGCTGCATGAAACCACAAAATCAGCTTACAATAAACCCCCTGCAAAGTCATTGAGAACAGAAATATGTCTTGAACGCACAGAAAATCCTCTGTCTCTCCAGCACACATCCACATCCCACTGAGACTCCCAGGAGTAATCCCAGGAGGAGGCTGTGCCACGCATGGCCCTGCTGGGGACCACAAGGAAATACAACAGAGACACCCACAGCAAAATCCAGGTGGGGCAGCAGCCCCACAGCCCTGAGCTCACAGCCTGAGCAGCAGGAGCAGTTCTCCTCTCTCTCCCCATTTCTGCTGGATCGCTCACTGGGGTGCTGACCCTGACCACCCCTGCTGGTTTGGGGCACTGTTAGCAGTTCAGTTCCAGTTTAAACCTTTGCACTTTTTAGTTTAGGTGTGTGGGAAGAAGTCAGCTGTCACTCAGGCCTCCCTGCTGAACTGCAGAGGTGCTGGCAGTTGCCTGCAGCAGGGTTTGTGTCCCCATCCTGCAAACACACACGCACAGAGAGCATTCCAAGTGTGTGCAGCCTCGCCACCTCAGGGAGTTTTCACCCTGGGAAATGGAAGCACAACCTACAAAGTTCCAGGACAGAGACCTGCCAAGTCATGCAGCCTTTTAGCTGCTTCAGAAAAAAAATCTCCATGGCTTCACAGATTCCCCCAGTTCAGAGAAGTCTGGGCCTTTTTTCTCTGAACCCAGGCTTCCAGCTGCACTTAGCATTGCTCTCACCAGCAGCCAGTGTTAGGCTATGCAGACTCCCAGAGCAATATCTGCTCTCTGCCTCCCCCAGGAGCAGCCACACAGGCCTGGTTCTGCAGTTCAGACATCACTGAGTTATCAATCCCCGTCTGCCTCTCAAGGAACAGCACATGAAAACACGAATCCTTCCTTTCTAATGACAGCCTGTTTCTTTTCCCCTGCCCAAAATACCCAGAACAAAAGTTTCTGTTTTGTCTCAGATTTCTTTACTTAATTCAGCATTTTATTTTTGGCATGACAACAGCCTCGAGCAACTCCATTAATTTGTTACACAGCCAGGGAACTTTACATTCCAAGAGTGATTGCTGACCTGCTCCCCTGCTCCCTGAAACAGCCGTGCTCAAGCACATCCCAGTACCAGAACAAAGCATCATTTCTCAGGCTTGAATGCATTATTTTACTTTATGAATACACATTTGACATATTTTACAAATTTACAGCAGATGCTGTCAGAGAGGACAAAATAAGCCTCCCCCAGCAGCGTTTTTCTCTTACTACAGCAATCAAAGGCTGCAGCCTGTCATTCACACGTGGGGAAAGGCAGCAGCCCCACCCAGGAGCTCTTGGGTGTTTGTTTCTCTCTCTGTTGCCGATTTGCAATTTAGAGTTTGATTTTTCTAAGCACAATGAAAATTCCCAATAGCTCTGGAGGAGGCAGTTCAAGGAGATCTTGTCAAAATATTTGTGTGTAAAGAGAGTGAAACCTTATTGTGACTTCCATGCTGTGAGGCACCAAGTACAGTTACCTTGCTCAGAGACAATTATTAACTTACAGGCAAAGAATAAAAGCTCTAGAGCAAAATCCAAATCTGGATGAGGTCATACTTGCTGTGTGGTTCACTTATGTCAATGTATTAATGCAATAAAAGATAATGAGCATTAGCTGACAGCGTTGTCAAACTCTCCAAGAGTCAAGAGGAGTAAATTAGACCAGATTTGAGATTGCCTGAGAAGGCAAAAAGCTGGATCTAATTCTTTTCTCAATGACAGGGGAATTATAAAATTGAATAAGAGTCACAGGACATCACTATCACAGCCCAACGTGCCTGGGCACAGCTTTTGGGTGTGCTGAGAATGCAGCTTGTCACAGCTCAGCATCAGCATCTGCCCATTTGAAAATGCCATCATGGGCAGTGACAGGGACAGCAAAAGAGCCGTGTTCACCTTCTGCTTGGTGGCATCACCTCTAAACCTCTGTGTGGAAACATCACAGTGCAGTTCGAGTTTGAGTCAATTCAAGTTCAAGTCAGATCTTATTACATCCAGTACTGCTCACCTCCCCACAGCCTAGAGACTGAAATTCTGCAGAAATTCAGCATCCAGGTCACTTCAGCACTCTGCTTTGTCTGGCATTTATATCTAGAGCCAAGCACATAATTCACACTGCATAATTTATCCACGGGATTTTACCCATGGAACAGCCAAAGCAGATAACAATTTCTTCATACTTATTTATTTTTTAGAAAATTCAGTCAACTTCTCCTCTGCTTCTAAACTCTGCAAAAAGATTATGAACCTCTGGTTTTACTCTTCCAGAGCTTGAGCTCTTGGCTAGCTGTGATCAGACAGATTAATTCACCTCTTGTTCAGTCTTCTGCCTTTAGCAATTCTTGTTTCCTGAGTGGAGAGAAATGTGTACAAGCACTAAATCTCAAACATGCTATTCTAACATTTGGATTCCATTATCCTAGAGATAACATATAATCCTATAATGATATGTAATAAATTAACATTTAATCTCATATCAGAGAGTTCAAAGGGATCAGAGCCAGCTGGTGCTAAAATAAGCACTTGCTGGAGGCTGCAGGGCTGGGAGCTGAGCATGAGATGCAAGATCTGAGCTGCTCTGATGCTTTGGCTTGGCAAGGAAAGGATGGAATAAAGCCTGGACACCAAGGAGGCCATCTCTGAAACCACCCAGTCTGTGCCCATTCCCTGTCAGGGAAGTCCTTTTGGGCCTTTCCACGGCAGGAGAGGAAGATTTCACCCCTGAGAGGTGACAGGCAGGGAAGGTGAGCAGCACACAGCGCTGCTCAGGGGATTTCATTCAGATCCATTCCCTGTTTGTCAAGGAGCCTTGAGATGTGACGAGCCTGGGAACAAGCACCCAGGCCAGGGCTGAGCTCTCTCCATCTGCAGAGAACCACAGAAATCCAATCCTTCCCCCTGGCCCTGCCTTATGCACATGCAGAACTGGAGGAGGACGTACAGTTTCAGCAGAGAGAAGACAAAAATAATTTTTCATTTTATTTCCCTCTCACATGCTTCCATCACAGAGCTAATACACCGACCACTGCCCAATCTTCATTAACAATGACAGCTGTTAATGAAGTTGTATCCAGAGAGACTTCCTTATTGAATGCACAGTGAATCTGGTGTGAGGGATTTGTTTCTCTGGAGACAGGCACAATTAAACCCCTGGGAGAGGACGCAGCCTCCCGAGCCAAGCGAGGAACTGACAATTACTGAGGGCTGCTGACCCAAAAAAAGAGCAGAGAGACACCCCTGACTGGACTCCAAAGTCCCTCCAGCTTCCACCAAGGCCAGATTTCTCTGTTAGGGGATAAAGAATTGTCTTTATCTTCCCAGGTGCTCCATATCCATGGCCTGGTAAACTTTTCTGGAAAACTGCAGACCTTAATCTTTCTGGGCAGCAGCAGCAAAAAAAATACTGACATCAGTCAGATTCAGCTTTTGTCTCTGAATCCAAAGACACATTTCACTGCTCCATCTCAGACCGGAACACAGTGTAAAAAGAACTCTCAGATAGCTAAGAGAGGCAAGAATCCATCAGACACAACAGAATTTTTTTAAATCTTGTCAACTCTCTCTGTTAGTTTTTTGTGAAGACACATCAACTTCACTGCCAAATTAACTTGAAAGCAAAGGCAGATTATAAAAAGGGGGGGGGGAAAAAGGAAAATTAGACAGGACAGCCAACAAAAATATACAGTGAGAGGAGTTTCACAACTTGACAGTGACCGCAGTTCTGTATCTGAAGAAAACCTAATAAATAAAAATAACACAAAAATTTGAAGTGTTGCAGAGTTATCTTTGCTCTGGCATTTAACACACATTTCTATTACCCTTTCTCGATTAGCCAAATGAAGATCAATGTATCTATAAAACTCAATGACATGTTAATGCAAACCTTAAAAAAGATAAAATGCCTTTTATCTCAGTCTTAGGAAAACCTAATAAAGAATTAACAGTCCATGAAGCTGTGGAATTTCACTCAAGGCTTTACTTTATGCCAGGACTTCCTACTCCATTATTTTTTAATGGACAGGTTTCCCCAGGCTTTGGGACATGTCAGTACAATTGTACATTGCCATTAAAATTGCTCCTATATTTTCCTTCAGAGCTGGGATAGGAACTGCATTAGTATGTGAACTTGAAATACAGACAACACCCACAGTGGATCAGAAGTGCAAATCTAGAGCAAGTGTTAAATAAATATGGGAAACATTGTAAAAAGTAATGATTTTGATAATGACCTGACAATTAATGAATTTAGGAGGTAAAACTTCCACCTGCAGGATGAGCACTTTGGATCAGAACTCATTTGGAACATCAGCATTTCAAATATCTAGCAGAAGCAACTGCCAGGAATCCACTCACATGACACTTGGTGTTCAATCTTTAAAGGGAAGCAGACAAATGAGTCTGGGGCTTTGCTCCAGGCTGGCTCTCAGAACTAACAAGGCTGCAGTGAGTGACACAGGGAGCTGGGGTCCATAACACCCCCGAGCTCAGTGGGAAACTGGTCCCATCCAAGTCCCATCTGTCCTCCTTTCTACTGACAAACACACAGCAGCAAGATCAGAAATCTCCAATTCCAGCACTTCCATCAAATCCAAGGCTTCTGCACACATTTAAAAACTTGCTTGCTCTCAAAAGGGCCTGAAGACCTGCAGCTCCCACTGAGATTAAAGGAAATGCAGGTGCTTCCCACCTCTGTTAATTGAGGTGGGCTTGACCTGGATGCCAAGGAAGGCACCCACTCCTTTCAGACACCCACGGGTGATGCTGAGGCCACAGTGCCCAGCTGCAGCAGGATGCTGGGCACGTGGGAGCTGCCAAGAGAGGCACAACACAGAGCCTGAGCTCAGATACTCTTCAAGGCTGACAGGTTTGGCCTTGTGAATCAGCACAGGGAGGAAAGAGAAGCAGTAGGCAGGAAAAACACTCCCAAGGAAAAGCAGGAGGCAACAGTCCAGGAGAGAGTGATGGGAAAAGCAGTGAGCAAAGAGGGTGATAGGAGCAGAAGTGATGCTTGAGTGTACACAGACTGACAACTCACTATTTCCATTAAAAAAAAACAACCCCAAGCCATCAGTGATTGGTCCAAAAAGCTAAAAACCACTTTGAAACCTTTCTTTCTCCTCTGGGACGAGGATGTCTTGCCCTTAACCCAGCTGGGTCAGGTGGAGAAGCTTTCCTGCCTCCAAGGTCCCTCCCCAGGAGCTGCACCATTTGTACCCCTTTACCTGGGACCCTCCTCACCTCCCCTTCTCCCCCTGTGCTGGAGAACAGCTGCTTCTCCCAGGCACTCTGAGATTAATTATTCTTGGCTCTTTTGCACAGTGCCTTGATCTGGAAAATTTATTTAGATAACTTCTCAGGCAGCATATTTATCTGCTGGCCTCAACATCTGCCTGAGAGCATAGAAGTCAACTTCTGACTGATGAATGTCATGCCAGGTAGAGTCTGTCCTCTGCCAGCTTCACCACCCTGGTTCTGGTAGGCTTGGGTCTCATGGCAAGGAGCTGAGTGTGGTCCCTGCCTCCTCCTTGAGGAACAAGCACAGGTCTCAGCCAGAGTGAGAAATCAGGCACAGGACAAGAGGAGAGGGCACCTTGTGCCATCAGGACACAGGGACAAAGCTGTATTCAGCCCCCAGGAACAACAGCACTGCTCTGTCAGTCAGATAGAGAGAGATGAGACTCAGTTTGGGACAAGAAGAAATACCCCAAGCACACAGGTAGGGAAACCCAGACCATCCCCATTTCTGCAGTGCCACCCCAAGCACCCTCAGCACCCACACTGCCCCATCAGCACCTCCCAGGCCAGGGTAAGGAGCTGTGCTGCTGGGACAGGCTGGGAGCAAGGCTGATGTTTTGAGCCACAGGCATTTCTGCCTCTCCGTGCACAGATATGGAATAACAGCCCCAGATGCATCTCACACTGCAAATTCAATTGCTGGCAAAAAAAGCTTATTTTGCCATCTTTACTCACCCATCCTCTCATACACAACAAGTACATTTGGATCACCAAGGTGGGATGTTGAATTAATCAACAGGAAGCACTGCCTCCCAAAGGCAGCCTATTCCAGATCTATTCCTGGCCAATCTTCAAGTAATGTTCTGCTACTCATACAGAAAATGTGTAGGAACTGCAAACACAAGAAACCACTGCTCTGTGCAGTGGGGTTCAGACCAGTGTCCTTTGCTGCCTGATGTGGAAAATTCTATCACCAGACCCCATTATGACAAAAGTCCCTTCCATGAGCCACAATTTTCAAGGATTCTTATAAAAACCTACTGCAAGCTTGGGAAAACCAAACAAAGAGTAGAGAAATGAAGACTTAATAAAAAACAAAAAGTCCTAGCCCTTCCCTTTTCAACATACTCTTTACCTCACCTTCTCTACTGAATTTTGGATGAGACTTAGAGCCAAATATTTATAGGCAGCCAAGTGTAAATGACCCTTTTGATGTCACCCTCCTGGCCCTCAGTGCAAGGCTGGGCAGACAGAAACATGAAGATGGAGGGTGAATTAGCTCAGGAGGGGAAACTTGTCAATCAAAGCTGCTAATGCAAGACCACAGCAAAGCTTGGGTTTAACCTCAGCAGTGCCCACCTGTCACAGCGTGGCACTTTGCTTGTCAGTGACCGCTTTCAAAAGCGAGGATGCTGCACAAGTCTTCCTGAAACTCAGCAAGGAAAAATGCACCTGTGTGCTGGGCAGCCAACAAGGCTTCCCAAAGCCTGCAACCAAGTGAATTCTCAAGTTCCAAGGAAGTTATGGAGAAGAAAAATGTGCAGCATAAAGGGTTCATACAGATAGGGACCCCACAAAGCTCCCCTGTGCTCCTGGCACATTGTTTCTCAGGAAAATTAGAGCACTTCTTGATTAACCACATCTGACTGGGGTACAAGGCTGCACATGAAGAGATCATGTGTGTTCTCCACATTTACCATCAAATTTAAAGCACTTCCACATAGGAAGACAAGGTCCCTAAGTCCAAGAAAGTGGAGGTATCTGTGCAGGAATGGAGGATGGCCCAGAGGAGGGAACCTTCTTCCTCTTCTCCTTGGCTCAAAGCTGAATTTTACTGGGTTTGTCTCTCCATGCCAGGAGCAGGGCAGAAGTTGACCTGGGTGCCTGATACGGATTGCAAGCAGGTTTTGTCTCAACCAGTTTATTTATATCAGTTCAGACCTAGAGCTCACTTTGATTTCCCTGTGACACTCCTGCCTTAGAGGCCCATTGTCTGAACATCAATAACTGCAGGATTCACCAGAAATTATAATACTTTAAACAGAACGTGTTAGAGGGTTTTTCAGGAGTATTAGTTTTCAGAAATGCTGTATGTTTATTCATGCAGTTAATTACATAGACCAGGATAAAAACAAAAATGTCTGGCTTTTCTTCTAAGTGTAGGAGTAAAAGGAAAAAGTTCAATTCTAACTAATCAACAGCCTTATCTTATTCTGTCCTCAGTGTTTAATCATACACAGCTAGCAACAAAGACCCAAACAAGTTCTTTTTCCTTAAGCAAGAAGCGTTGCAAAACCTGCAACGCAAATAAGCCAAGCTTCACCACCTGAATAGAGAGAAATCCCACAAAGAGCCGGGAATTGAGCCCCAGGAATTCGGGGTGCTGACAGTGCCAGGGTGCTGTGAGGTGAGCAGCAGTGGGAAGGGGCAGTGAGGGTGGAATCCCTGCCCTGCCACAGCTCTGGGGCTGTGCCAATTCCCAGCTCTGGGGCTGTGCCCGCGCTGCCTCCCACAGCGCAGCCCACACCGGCTTCAGCTCTTGTCATTTTATCAATGAGAAGCAGGAATTTGTGAAGAGCAGCTTTCACTGCACTTCATTATGTTTTTTCACATAAACCAGAAATCGATTGTGTCTCGTTAATAAAATTCCACCACAACAAACTAATTAGGGAGCCTCATTAATTTTTTATGCCCGTTACTCCTGTGCAGGAAGCCGCTGACCTTTCAGTAGCTGGTGTCGCATACATTACACACTTCATGTTTTCTGTGATTTACAGTAGTTGCAACACGTTTCCCAAAAACCAAAGCCTGGGGTTGGTTTTTTTTTCAGTGAAGCTCAGAGCTGGCTTCTCCCTCTGCCATGTAATTCCTGCTCACGTCTGCCTGCCTGGCCAAAGGATCAGGGAAGCAGAAGGACACCTCCAAGCCACTTCTACCTGCAGAGCAGATGCAAGCAGAGCCTGGGCACACCAGAGGGCACAGGGAAACCCAGGGATTCAGAGAAAACTCCTTTCTGCAGGGCCTGAGGATGCGCAGTCTCCCTGCTCAGCTTCCAGCCCACACAAATTCTCAGCCCGGTGGTTTCATAACGAGCAGCCCAAAGGTCACTGAGCCCTTCCCAAAGCTGGCCTCAGCACTGCCCAGAGCACAGGATGTGTACCAGATCCAAGTGGCCATTAAATCCATAAAGCAGAAGTAAAAGAATTTAGGAATAAAATGAAATTTCTGCTTGGGTAAGGTCTTTAAATCTGCCTGGTACCTCTTTCCTGTGTCATCGCACACCTATTTTCTCCTTGTAAAGCACAGTATTGATTTTTACATGTTTTCATTCACACTTAGAAGCTTTCCAAGATTGGACTTTATTCTTCAATATTATCTGCTGAACAGTGAAACACTGGAACAGATTGCTTGGGAGCACCACAAGGTCTCCATCACGGGGAGGCCACAAGGACAGGCTGTCTGTAAGGAATTCCACAGGCAGAGCTGAGCTCTCCTTGGCACAGGGATGATGATCCTTTCTGTTCCCTCCCAGCCTTAATTTCTCTACCAACACTCAACTGAAACAACCAAGGGAGTTCACCTGTCCTTTGGGACAGCAACAGCATCTCAGCAGTTGGGGAAGAACACAGGTTATCCTCCTTTATGTCACCCCTGGAAAATCCAGTTTTCTCAGAGCTTATCTGTAAGCCATACTCTGAATTTCTCAGATCTTACCAGTCACCACTATGTATTGAACAAAAAGAGCAGCCACTTCTCACAACGGAACACAGTATTTCCTGAGCCCAAGATAGTCTCATCCTGATACTGGCCCATATTCACCATGGGCATCAGTCATGTTTAGAGGGTTAATTTGTTAAAATACAGCAAAATGGCAAGTACTAAGAAGCATTATCCAAGTGACAAGTGCTTATGCATATTTTATGAAGCATCTTCAACCTCAGTTCAATGTATCCAAGAATACTTCTGAAAAATGGCAGATTCTGGAGGGGATTTGGAGAGGAAATGACATATAGAATAGGAGGACAGATGTTGCTAATTTATGATGCAAAGGCCTTCACTGAAAAGTGCACATTTTGCTTAAGATTCTCTACAAATGCTATTTTAATGCTGATTTCCTCCTCTTTAGAATTTCACGAACTCTTGTCTGTAAGAACTTCAGCTTGGCTCAGAAGTTTAGCTTGGATCAAAAGCAGCATCTGTAACCAGCAATTAAACTGGGGCTTCAGCACTGTGCATGTTTTTAAATCAAACCCACTTTTTAACACCACCACTTGGAAAAACATGGCTAAGCTGTACGCTGGGAATGTGAGAGTGCACTCTGCCTTTCTCTCTTCCACTCTTGCCAGGATTATTGGGACTTTTTGACCCAGGACTAAACACAGAACAGAGCAGGAACCAGTGAGATGGATGGATCTTAATACCCAAAGAGGTCAGAAAGCAGAAGCTAGATCATCTGTTAAAAAAAGAAAAGCAGGATATATTGTCAGGCCCAAGTGCTTCATCAGTCATTCCCAAAGCCTCATGCACACAATCTTGCTTTTCCCATCAACACTGAAGAGCATTTTGAACATGAGTCTGTTGCTTCTCCTCTCCTCTCTTTCTGTTCCACCCCAAAAGGTTTGGACTACAAATGAGGAAGACACTCATGTCCCACATGCACAGATCCTTTCCTGCTCGCCCTCCAAATGGATGTGTGGCTTCACAGCTCTCCTGCAGCTCCCCACAGACAACCACTACAGAGCAGATTATTTTCTACAAGGCTACGACAGAGGGGTCTGTGAAATCCTCTTAGTGTGTAAATATCAGTTAAAAATAAAAAAGGGGAGCCATGCACTGACTTCTCCTTCTGGCCTTCGTTTCAGATACTGCTGGAACAAGCCAAAGTGCAAATAGAAGGCAGACACCATCGTGTGCAGACACTGCACTGAAAAACCAACATCAATCCAGGGCTTTCACTCCATCACAGGGCAATGTTTGCTCCTCAGTTAAGGCAGCATAATTATTTCACATAAGGTGACATTTAAAAATCAGACACACACCAAAAGCCCCCACAACTTGACAGTTACGTAAATCAGCAATCAAAAAACTTCAACAACTGGGGTTCCCTGTACAACCACGTTGGGGATGGCAGCACCAGGGCTCAACTCCAGAGCTGGGACAAGGCAAAAGCCTGGAACTTCACCCCCCAGCCCAGATGCATGATTTGGGGCGCCTCAAGCTCAGCTCTGTGCTTGCACTGCACAACAGCGGGAGCTCAAACCTGCGTTTCACTTCCAGGGGAGCCTCTTGGCTGTGCTGCGAGGCAGGAATGCCGAGGTGGGGCCCCCGAGAACAAGGAGAGACAGCAGAGATGGCCAAGGCAGCGTGGGCTGCCCCTATTTCCTTGGCACCACACAGCAGCAGGGCGGTGAAGGATCCACAATCCATAATTCAGTGGCAGTCCCCACGCCCATGGATCGCTGCAGCCCAAACAATTGATGACCGTCAGCGTTAACGCTGCTGGCAGCCGGATCCCGGGGAGCTGCGTGGGGAGGCAGTGCTAGTTATAACTGAGCTGGCATCTGGGCTTCCCAAATCCAAAGGAGACTCTGCTCCTCCATCAGTGCTGCCCGTGGGGTGCTGTCCACCCCCAGGTGACACCGGCACAGCGCCAGGGAAGGAGGTTGAGTGCCAGCTGCTGCTGCCCTGGTCCCCTGTGCTGGCAGCGGGGTCCCCAGTGGCAGGGGGCTCTGGGAGGGTCCCCAGGCACAGGCTGAGCTCAGGGACCCGGCCAGAGCCAGCCCAGGGCTCTGGCAGCTTGGCAGTACTTCATGCTCACACACACCCACGGTGCTGCTGGAGGAGAGTGATTACCCTGCACAACACTATCTCTCCCAGCCCAAGCAGAATTTATTTACCTATTTTTTTTTTGTTTTAATCTGATAAGTTGAAATTTCAGTGCACTTGTCTGCAAAAACACTGCATTACAAAGACATACAACAAATACCGACTGTTTATAGACTCTGTTATTTATTCCCAGTGTATCTTCCTACCTTTTACTGGCCACGTCTTTTATCAGCAATAACCAAGTACCTTTCAAGTCGACAACCTGTTTGGTTTATGGCTGGAAAATGTATCCAAGTGTCTTCCAAGCCTGCTGTGGCTGCACAGAATTCAAATAGCTCAGTGACTGTCATTTTTGCAAAGTTTAGTTTAGATATTATTCACCTTTTCTTCTGGGTTGATTGGTGGGGTTTTTTGGTTAATCAGCATTGCCTTAGGATGGGCTTCTTAAGGCCATGCAAACTTTTCAAAATTGACAGTGTCAGTGCAAGAACCAGTCTGCCTATCACCCAAAATTACACTGGCTGAAAAGAAGAATAATCATAATCAAGGTCCGAGCAATTTGGAGATGATAGGCTATTTCTAGTCAGCATTGAAGGGAGCTGGCCGCAAGGATCTAAGAAGAAAATCAGCTAATGAAGAGTGACAAAAGAAAAGAAAAGAGTTATAAATTGACTTAGTGGCAGCTTGCAGGGACACCCACACTGCTGGGACGGGCAAGGCACGTACACAACTACAGGATTTCAGGGCAAGGGGAGAAAGCCCAAAAAAAGCAGAGACCACACGTGTGCTCTACCTGGACATTCAGTCATGGACACTGAAACAAAGATGATTTCACTTGCACACACAACAAAATCAGCCCTGGAGTGAAGGCCAGGGGCTCCTGGGGATGTGTGGTCACCCCCAGAGCTGCTCCCCTCCCACAGCCCGGTACCAGCTGGCAGAACTCTGCTCTCCTCCTCCTCCTCCTCCTTCCCTGCCAGCCCTCCATCTCCTCACCACGGGCATGCTTCACATCACTATTTCCTTCTGAAAGTGCTGTCTCTCAAGCAGTAATCATGTTTTTATGTTTTAATGTTTTGATTGTACTCAGTCTCCTGCTCTGCCCTAAGCCCCCTCCAGGTTCACAGCAGTGACACCTTTCCCTTCAGATTCCCTCTCCAAGAGCCATCATTTCTCTCCCTAACTGAATTGTTGTCATGGAAATCATTCCTCCTCTCCATCTTCCTGAAAGGCTTTACAAAACCCCAGTCCCTGCTGCACCACCTCTCCAGCAATCAGCCACCCCTGGGCTCCGAGCACAGCCCAGCCCCAGCAGCTCTGGGGAAGCCTCTCCCACTGCCCCACCCAGCCCAAGGGAATATCTGGGCCCCAGCACAAGGAATTGTTTGCAGACCCCGTTAGGGTGATTGCCAAGTTTGCCACAGCATTTTGGTTCTCAGAGGTGCAGCCCCCTCGCAGCTCAGGAGGCATTAGCTCTGAAATGCAGGGTGCAGCCACCTGTTCCCTGTCTATATATACAGACAGGGATGGGAAGTGCTTGGGGATTTTGTATAAAAATGTTTCTGCTTACATAACAGACAGAAATTCTGCAGTCAAAAAATTCTGTTCTTCCAGGCTGGAAAGTTAATTACTGAAAATCACCTTTGATGAACTTCCAAGACAAAGGCTGCTGTCTCCAAAAGCGGAGCTTGGCTGAGCTGGCTCTGAAGAGAGAGGAAGGAGCTACTGAAATAAAACCCATGGAACTGCTGCACCCATGCCCAGGAGCTGGGGCCACTGTGAGGAGAGGCTGGGGCCACCAAACCCAGGCCACCTCCTTCATGTGGCTGACAGAAAGCCAGAGGTCAGTGTGAGGCCAAGAATAGATTTTGGCACTTCCTAATAAGCAGGGCCTGCACAGAGAACCAGGATTAAAATACCCTAAATCCCAGTTAGGAAGACACAAACAGGCATTCAGCCATGACTAATACCCAGATATTCTCAAGATGGAAAACAAGAAATCTCTTCCATGATCATTCACTGACAGAGTCCCATAAAGCTACTAATTAGAATGGTGTTTACAGTCTATATTTCATTTCATCTGATGTTTTTACTCTGATTAGTTATTCTATCACCTGCAGAGAGCTAGTTAGCTGAATGCAAAGATGTCATTGGACTTAATCAAGTAAAGTAGCATTTCATAGAGGGAATTCAGCTAGCTCCATCCTGCTCAGTGCTGTTACCCTGTTAATAACTTCTTTTAAAATTAAAGTTGAATGAAAACTAAGAAGAGTCAAGTTAGACCAGTGCTCAGAAGAGTAATGTAAAAAAAAAATGGTTGAGCTGCAAGAAAAAAGTGCATTATTGATTCTTTCTTCTGCATAAACACCTCAGCCAGACAGCAGAGCTTCTGGAGGAATCACCAAACAAGGTTCATGGCCCTGCATTCCCAGATTCCCCAGTGCCTCTCCTCAGAGCAGCAACCTGCTCCCAGTGTCTTCTCACCCCAAGCCTCCCAGACCCCCTGACCTGCTCTCAGATGTCAGGTGTGATGGGAAGGTGCTGTGTCCCTGCAGGCAGGGTGTCAGAGATCTGTGTCCCCGTGTCCCTGGGGTGCTGTGGCTGCCCTGCAGGAGGGCTTTGTGTCACTGCCAGCCTCTGCAGCCCCAGCTCCTGGCAGCTCTTTGCTGCAATCTTTGCCCCAAGCTATCACTTGGCCCTTTCATCCCTTGCTCCACATCACCACTTCAATCTGTCTAGATTATTTTAAGAAGGTGCTCTGCTTCTTCTTCTTCTTCCCCAAGCATCTGCAGTCTCTCCTGACTTTACATCACCTGTCAGTTTAACAAACCTACTCTCCATTCCATTACCCAGATTGATAATGAAAATATTGAACAGAGATGGACAGAAGCCAGCCCTGCAGATCCTCACAGATTTTTCTGGGAATTCAAGATAAATGGGCTGTTCCATAGAGCCCTCCCTCCTCTCTTCCCTCTGTTTTAAAGCCCAGAACCACTTCCATCATTATTTGTCTTCCAGGCAGCTCCCACCTCGCACACACACCTGACATGCTGCAGCTGGGGCAACTAAAGCTCCCAAAACCCCTGAAAACACCTCCAGTCCCAGGGGATGGGGAGCTCTCCCCTTGCTGAGAGCTGGGGGCACCTCTGGCCTTGCCCTGCCAGGGAACCAGCACCCTGGCTGGTGAAAGACACAAATAAGCTTTGGCTTTAGAACAAAAATTGTTGCTTTTTTCCCTCCATTTAGCTTCCTAATCACAGTTAGCCAAGCTTGAAAATGCTATCGTGCATTATGCAATAATCCACCGAGAGCAGGGGATTTTTGCATAAACTGTGTGCTCTAATGAAAAGCATTTTCCTGCCTCTGCCAAGGGGCAAAAAACCCCCAGCCCACACAAAACAAATAAAACCTCTGTCCTCCAAGAGACTTTTACCAGTTCTTTGTTCCATTTGAGTCATACATCTACTGACAATACTTCTGACAAAAGCAGAGCAGAAAAAGCTCAATTTGCAAAGAGCTGAGCTGTGTTCACCTCTGCAAAAGCCATACACTTGATTTGCCCCATATTCCACTAAAAAAACAACTAATAAAGGCTGCTGCTCCAATTGAGGGGCTGGGGTTTCTTTTTGGAAGGAAAAGAGCCATTATTTAGTTATTAGAGTGGAGAAATCTCTCTCTCTACAAGACACAGAGCACTGAAATGTTCTAAAATTAATAAACTGCTCTACTTGGTGCATTTTAAAATTAGATTTCCTTGTTTAGAGAACCTGTATGCAAAGTTGCAGCCTGATGCAAATTGAAACAGTAATAAACACTTCAAAAACACGTTTATAATAGAAATGCTAACAAATCCTTAACTATAATGATAATGGCTTGCTAGGCAGCTCTATAATGTAAAATTAATCCTTAACATGTCTTAATTTTTTTTCCACTGGGTCATTTAATAATGTGATAATTCATTTCTTTCCTCTGCCTTCATCTCTTGCATTGCCATGGAGACAATTGTGAATCAGATATAAATAAAAATACTCTATCACTGTGGCACCACATGTTCTTCTGATCCGTTGCCAACACGATTTTAAAATTACAGGAATTTACAGGAGCTCAATAATTAACAATTCATTTGCTAAGAAATCATGTCTTTTTAGCCAGTTTCCTGGTGATTTGCTAACTCAGGAATGCTCACAAACATAAGCAAGAAATTAAAAGTTCCGTATTTCTTTTCAAACATCTACCTTGCATTTCAATCAGCAGCTCTGAGGAAAACAACTGTTGCAGGCCAGAGCCCAAAAGAAAACTCTGCATTTCCTTTTGTGGTCTCTTCAGTCTCAGTGTGATTCCTAATGGGAATCATTTTTAAGGTAATTTTTAATTGTTAGAGCTCAGAATTTACATACAAGGAAAACCAGAAGTATGCAATGAACAAGTTTATTGCTGGCCTCTATTATCTGAAACGTCAAAAACGAGGCCACGGATCCCTGCTTCTGTATTAGTTTGTTAAGTACATCCAGCAGCAGAACGATTAAGATTAATTATGCATTAATGATCTTGACACCCCTTAATTGCTACCCACTGATAGAGGTCACAGTCCCTGATATTATCCATGTTGTCTGTGATGCAGAACTCTCCTCTGCCACAGCAGCCATGGATTGCACAGGGCAGGGCTGGGGCTGCTGGCTCCTGGAGCAGCAGAGGCTGCAGAGCTCTGTCTGTGCTGAGCCTGCAGCACTCACACCCCGGCCACTGCCACCTCGTGTCACCTGCAGCACCAGGACAGGCCTGGGGACTTCAGCTTCTCAAAGAGCTCTGCTGTGGGCTTCAACTTTTGAAGTCAAGGCAGAGCTCACAGTGTTGGGTTTTACACAGGTTTTCATGCAGCTGCACCATTTTTATTTGCAGTTACACAAAGCCCTCAGCATTACAAACATACATAACAAGCATAACAAACAGTTAAGCAGCATTATGAACTGTTTGCGTGGTGTTCTGTGCAGCCTCACCAGGTACTCCCAGCCCAGCATCCCCAGAGGAAATGTGCCTCCCTGCACAGCATTTTCCATTTTCTGCTGCCTTAGAAGTGGAAGGGCCAGCATGGGCTGACCAAGTTATTCATCACTGCCATGTCTCTTCCACTAAAACCCATCAGCTACAACTCTGCAAATACCTCTGTGCACCACAGGGAAACCTCACGTACACAAGGTCTTGTGAAAAAGCCCCCAGCTCCAATAACTGTTTTGTCCAAAAGGATTCAAAGTGATTTAAGAGCTCAAGTCTGACTCTCAAGAGCAACATAAGCACATAAAGAGTTTAAATAATAGTGAGGACTCAGTGGCTCAGGGCTTGCCTTCCCAATATAATTCCTGCTGGAACAGCTAATTATAATTAGTGCTACACTTGATACCAGCCCCATCCTTTTGGAGACTTACAATGATCTGCTTCTAGAGCAGGCTAGGGGAGAAAAACAAAAAAAGAAAGGAAAAGAAAAAGGAAAAGGAAAGAGAGGAGAAAAGGGTCACTCCTTCTTAGGACAGCTGCTCAGAGCTGGTCCATAGGGGAATAACACATGTTGACCAGGCCCACCAGCTGTCTGCAGCCAGAAAACTCCAGCAGCAGCTGCTCCAGCTTTGCCTCTGCCCTCTGCTCCCCTGCCCTGACTCACAGGTGGACACCTCCACCAGCCAGTGCTTCCAGAAATGGGACAGCAGACCTGGGCCAGCCACCCTTTTTCTGTCAGCACCTACAGGGCAAAGGCATCGAAACCCTGCCTCAGTCCAAACCTGAAATAAGTGCAAGAGATAATAATTGGAGAAAACCTAGTAGGGAACCTCAGCATGGAAATATAAACACAGAGCAGCAATTTTGTATAAGGTGAATCCAGTGCTTTGTGCCTCCCTGCCACTAGATCTTGGTATTTGATCAAGCAAAGCCAGCTGGTATGTTAGTGAGGGACAAAAATAACCCCAAAATGCAGGAAAAGTGCCTGCTGTTCAGTTCTGCACAAGGAAGAACCCCAGCCCCACCACCACAGGGCACGTGAGCAGGGACACACAGACCTGCTGCACATGGACACGGCGCCTTCAGCTTCCTGGGAAATGGCAAACAGCCTTGGGAGGGGCAGAAAAATGAAACCCAGCTGAGAAGGCAAAAAGCAGGGACAGAGGGGGTTCTTCTTCACTTAATGCACTAAATTTGGCCTAAATTATGTGCTCACTCTAAGCAGCCAGGAGTGGATTTGGGGGAAAATAAGTTACCACAGGGCTTTAGCCTCCTGCATAGCCCTGCTGCAGAAAAGCTGCATGACTTCCATATCTCCTAATGGGCAGCTTTTGCCTACTGCCTCTGTGCCTATGTGCAATTTCTCCCTTTGATCTGGCCCAGTAGTCTAAAAATAAAGTTAAATATAAACATTGACATCCATACCACAGTGTCAAGGCAGGAGGGAATTTTTAGTTGAGGAAGAGGGCTTAATGCACAAAATATCTTTGACATTTTGTTGTACTTGCTGAAAAACTCTTCAACACCTACAGCCTGGCTAAGACATTTGAAAACACAGATGATCTTCCAATCAATATCCAGCCTATCCTTGGGAGGAAAGCAAGACAAAACAGTGCCATGTTATATGTCAACTATCCCAGGCAGACAAATCAATAATTCATGATTTTTCCAAAGGCCAGGCTGTACCATAACCTTCTTCCTCCTTACTGGTGTGCAGGACTCTCAATTAGCCTGGAAATATTTCCACACCAAAATGAACCTGTTTGGTGACCTGACTCAGCTGTGGTGTTTGCTATGAAATTCCACATTAACCTCAGCTTCAGCAGCAGGGACTCAGAATAAAGGCACGCCCCTGAGGAAGCTCCCATGGATGGGCCAGACTGGCATTGCTTGGTCTGAAATCACATCAGCTCCAACTGCTGAGCCTGGAAAACAGAAAACCTAATGGGAAAATGTACCAGGAGCTTTGGGGAGACACAAGAAGGAAGAAAAATCTCAGTCCTCAGAGATGGGAGGGCTGGAGTAAAAGCTGACTAAGTCCTTAGGGAAGACAGTTGTGCACAGAAGTTTTCCACCATCCAAACCACCTCTTCTCCCATTATTCCTTGTTCCTCCAGTTTGCTTTGAAAGCAGTTGCACAAAAGCATGTTCCAAGTGGGGAGCTGCCATGCCCAGATGCAACTACAGGAAGAAAGAGTGAAATTATGAGATACTCCCCTCTCAGAGCCCCAGTGTCACCACAGGGAAACCCATGGGACAGCAGGGACAGCTCAGGGATGGAGCTGACACAGATCCAGAGGCAAACAGAGCCCAGGGCTGACCTGGGCAGGGAAGTTCCCACTGTGGAGAATGCAAAACATGCTCTAACAAAACAACTTGGAGGGAGGGCTGGTGGCATCCCCTGGCCCTGCTGCCCACCCCAGCTGCTGCCAGCCCTGCCTGTGTGCAGGGGAAGGCAGCAGGCTCCTGGTGGCCCAGGAGCCACCTCGCTCTGGCCTGGAGGTAGCCAGGCAGGACACGGCAGCCCAACTCTGCCAACATTTCCAACATTACTTCTGCTTTACCACTGGAGAGCTGAGACATGCAGAGAGGAAGCTCCTGCTGAAACTCAAAGCCCAGTCACTGTGCAGAACTTAGCACACCTCTCTTGATCACAGTCTGATAACTTAAAACACAAGAGTATCTCCTGCTTTCCTCCCTCCAAATACCTCAGTAACCATTAAACATTCAAAAGGGAGCAGCAAAGCCTACACACCAATTAAATCACATTTCAGTAAAACTGAATATTCTGTGTGTTCCTTCTGTGGGGCTCTGGTTTCATCAGCTGCTGGAGCATGGGCTTTACAACACACAAATTCTCACTCTTGTTAGGATTTTGCTGCCTGTGTTCCCTCACAACGGCTCCCCATATTTATTAGCAGTTTGATAACAGAGTGAAGCACTTGTGAAACTGGCCCCAAGCTCCACTTGCTGAACTGTGAATTAACTGTAAATATAATTAGAGCTGTACCTCACACTCAGGACTGGGAGGAACAGGAGGTCTGCCCCAGAGCTGTTACTACGGCAGTACGCAAGTCCAGGGCTGATAAAAATAGCAAACCCCAGCTAAAAGAGCAGAATTAATTACATCAACTGATAAAACAAGCCACACAGAGTGCTTGTTCCTCTGCTTCAAAATTGAGAGGAAATTCCTTCCTGCACTGTTTGGGGACCAATCGGTGATTTGAGCAGCCACAGTCCCTTCCCGGTGCATGATGGATTTCCAGGACTCCATAGAGCACTGCTCAGTCATGGGGAAAAAATGAAACCAAAATTTTCTTGGACACACAACCAAAGGGGTTTTCAGAAGAACCCATCTGCATCCTTTTAGAAAAATCCAGCCTTCTGGTAAGAGGATGAACACAGCCATGATGAGCACCCTCAGGCAGCTCCTCCCCAGCGACAGGACCACTGCTCTCCTAAAACAATAAAAGATGAGCAGGGCTGCAATGGAAGGGCAAAGAGAGGTGTGAGCTGTGACAGCTGAAACCCCAAGATATTTTCAGGAAATGATGTACTGTTGACCCTGTTGGACTGGGGGAGCCTCAGCAGGCAGGAGGAAGGTGGTAACAGGGAAGCAGGGACCAGAGGGAGAAGAATCATCTCAATTTGAGTGCAATAAATAACAGATGGAGCGAACCCAAAAGGGGATCTCTCAGGAAAACTGCAGCAATATAGTTTGGAAGACTTAATCTAGGAGTCAGGAAGATTTCCCCTCAGACAGCACAGGAACAGGCCCCAGGGAAGGGATGAATCCCCAGGGAGGAGGCTTTGCCACTCGGTTCAGCAAAACCACTGCTCATGTGGGCAACTGTGCTGCTCCAAGCAGGAGGCTGGAAACCTCCAGGAGATCCTCCCAAATGACATTTCTCCAGTGGCATGAGATACAGCCAGTGCAGGATTAACTGAGCTGCATTGGGCCAGGATGCAGGAAAGCACAGGCCATGATGGGAAGGAGAAGTGGGAAGCCCAGAGGATGAGATGCCTTCCTAGCAAAACTGCTTTTCTCTGGAAACAATCTGATCTTCTGCAGGGCATCAGGCTGAGACCACAGCGAAGGGGAACTGCCCAGCCTGCACTGGAATCCCTTCCCACTCCTGAGAGGATGGAGGCTCCAAACCTCACCACAAGGATGCCCAGCAGAGAGATTCCCATGACCCAGCTGCCTCCTGCAGCCCCCATCCCATGGCAGAGGCATTTCCCACCCCCAAGCTGCAGCAGCAGCAGGAAATATCTCTGGGTAAAGCAAATAAAACCAGGACACTGCACCCATGACCACATTTCTGACCTAAATCTGTGCCAGCACAGGCAACGAGGCCGTAAATTGAAAAAAGCCTTGTAACATAATGTCTCCTTGTGTTGCCTTCTTCCATAAACAAGCAAGATTTATGCATTCCTGGGGCTATTAACAAGAGCCATTTGTCTTTATTTCTGCATGTAACTAATGGAGACACCAGCAACACTGATGAGCCACGTGGGATTAATTAATAAAGCCGTTTTCAAGGGGTTATCTGTGGACTTGGTTTCTCCTGTACTAAAAGAAATGTCAGAGCTTTTTTTCTAAGCATAGGATGAAATTTCATTTAGGAGACCAATGGCCCATGTGAGTGCAATCATTACCCAGCCTAGCAAAAAATGGATCAGTGTCCAAAAGGTTGATGACTTTCTCAAGTTTTCCTTAATTACTGTGTTTTACAGTTATTAAAGCAGCACAGCAAATCAAATCCAACAAGGCCACAAAAGGTAAAAAGAGAAAAAAAAAGAAGGAAAAAAAAAAAGCCAGAGAGCCCATATGGCTCCACTCTTGAGTTGCTGGTGGTCAGAACCAAGGTCATTCTTTTAGATACCATTTCAAACCAGTCAGGATGAACCTGGAATTCAGGAATCTCCTTTTCTCCGGGAGAATCACACAAATCAGAATAAAGGAAAAAAGCTAAAAACCCTCCTGGTTCCACAATAAATCAAAGGTTGAGCATGGCTTAATATCCTGCAGTCTCATGTTTTACATAGATTCATCTTCCCACTGAGTGACCACATCGGGACAGGGAACACCAAAAGAGGGGTGGAAGGACAGGACTGACCAGAAATATTTGAGACAGTTTAAACTTTGTAAATATGACCTTTCACCACCACAACACAAACAGAAATAGACCATTAACTTAATTCATTTTATGAAAAAGTTGAATAAAGGTTAATAGGAAATTAGTCATCTTTCCTTAGGTTTTTTCCTATCCATCCTCTGTAATTTAATTAAAAACGTGCTGTAGAGTTCCAGAGGGTGATTAAAAATAACCTCTCGTTTTCTAATAAACTTCTCAAGTTTGTACAGGAATTCTTATAGAATCTTATTAAATTTCTGTTTACCTCTGCTGCATTTAATTTCTATTCTGCACATCTTTTCCTTAAGTCCAAAGGGATTTCGTGATGGTTGTGGCTTATTAAATAAATATTCTTTCCCATGGCTGGCAGTCCAAACTCCAGGTCAGTGATGAATACCAGTGTAAAAACTCCTTAAAAAGCAACATTAGTAGCTTTGCTTTTCTGAATGGAACAGGAAGAGGTGAAAATAACTTTTTCTACCTATCACTGCTATAACTTTGCAAAAGAAGACCCATAGCAACTCAGTCGCTCTGCAGGATTGCTGAAAGCCAATAATGGTTTTTCCCAGTTTTCTGCTCCTGTGGAGCTACAGCACAGAGCTCTGCAGCACTTATCAAAACAAAGTTAGACTGCTTTACAACAGGTAGGATACAGTCAACAAAAGCAAAAAAGTCCAGAGCTTGCAGGCATTCTAAATCTATTCAAAATGGTAGAACAGCTCTGATTTCCTTACTTGAGCACATCCCTCTTGCTGTCCATCTCCCTGAAAATTTGATCCAGCTAAACTCACTCAGCTGTTCCTGTCTTCAGTCCATCCAGACTCAATCCAGAAAAGTCAGAGGCCTAGGAAGGTTTGTACAAGTTCCACAGACCTACTCTAATTTTTAAGGGGCAGATGAACAACCTCACCCTCAGCAGCCACAGTGCACATCCAGTGATGCAGCAGTGAGGAGCTGCCTTTGGGGCTGGAAAACCCAGCTTTGATATCAACAGACTCATGTGCAATGTGGCTTCACCAAAACAGGTTTGCTAAAGATCATAACAGGGCTTAGGTGCTTAAATATTTTATTGGAGCTTAGTTTTTTCTGTGCTGCTGCTTCCATCCCACATGACCGCGTCTGCACTTCCCAGGGCAGATGAGAGGTTAAAAATCACCTGTGAGCAGCCAGGCACAAATTCTCACGTGGTGTGGGAGGCAGACCTGGCACATGGCACATCCTCACCACCAAGGCTTCAAAAGGAGCTCCCCCAGCAGCAGTGCCAAGGTCTTTGCTGGCCTCCCCAGCACAAAATTGATGCCTGGGACGAATGTGTCTTTTTGAAACTAATTGCGCAACAAGAAAAGATTCTTTAATATCATGCAGCCAATCCTAAGGGGAATAATTACTAGGAGATAAAAAAGAACAGAGAGGAAGAAAGATAAAAAAGACTGATTTACAGTTCCTACATTTCCAAGAGGAAAGCCTGTATATTTGTCACTCATCTTGAGCAGCATTCAGGAGGGAAGGGAGGAACCAGTAAACATCCAGAGGCTGTAACATTGCAGTTCTGCCCTCAGGTAACTCTGCTGCCATTAAAGACCAAATCCAATAAGAACTTGTTCTGCCTTGCAAGCCAGACAAATCTTCAATAATCAATTAAACTGGGATGAGGCTGCAGCTGATTCCAGGTACACGGAGCACTCAAGCCCGGGTTCCTCAGGCGTGTTCCCAGATCGATGCTCATCAATGCACAGCGTCAGGCACGGATCCATCACCCTAAAGGCTGGCACCGAGCCCCAGGGCTCTGAGCACACAGCAGGAGCCACCCCTCACTCTGCACTGCAGAGCCAAGGCAGGGCTTGAAGCACTTTGTTCCCCAGGAATGGTGGAGAAGGAGGGCTGAGGAGAAACCTTCTTGTTTAGAAGGAACACCAAATTGTCTGAAAGGGGCCTGCTCTCTTTAAGACCCAGAATGAGAATCCCAGCCATAATCTGTATGCAAAGGACCTTCCAGCAGGTGTCTAACTGCCATGGACCCAGTTTCCTCACGGTTTTATTGCCACTGAGCCTTGCCTAGCTTTCCATCCTAACACAAGATTTTCTTTTCTGAATAGAACAGAGTAATTCCTAATTTGAATTCCACTGCACAACAGAAACAGCCTGTAAAACCTTAAAAAGAAGCCAGTTCCCTCTAGCAGAATAGAAGATATATTAGGCTCCAGGACTGCATAGAGTAGAACATAAAATTAAAATAACAGACATCATAGAGTTTGATAGCATCTTCCAGTCTCAAAGATCTCAAAATACATTACCAAGCACAAGAGCCATGGCCCTGCTAGACAACTGCACATCTCCAAAGTGAATCTCAGATTCAAGAGAGGAGTTGAAAAGTCTTTATGTAAATGGAAAGTACTTTGCTGATCCACAAAACACAACCAGCTCTGGGAGGGAGCACAGCAGCACAACACAAAGGTCGTAACATTCATCATAGGTGTGCCTGTTACTTCAGCTCAGTTTGGACAGCAAAGGAGTAAATTAGCATTTACTCTCCGACCAGCAGAGAAAGATGATCCCATAAATGTATTTTCATCAGCTTTATGTAATTCAGAATCTTCACTTTTTCTGCTCTCCCCGGTATTTAGTGCCTAAAGAACAGATTCTGTGGTTAAAAATTGGTATTGCTATAAAGCAATGTAATAATAATATCCTTTTTCAAGCCAACTCCCACAGGCTCCTCACTAAATGGTTTAATCGAAAAGGATAGTTCACAGTTGACTCAGTGTTTTTATTAGTGGCTACTTTTTCCTTTTCCTTTTTAAGTTTTAGTCTTTACAGAGATTAAAAGAAACAAGCACAATCTGTTCTAAAAAGTTTCCGAAGTTCCCAGTTCAGCATTGCTGATTCCAAGCAGTTCAATAGACTTTATTTTTTTAACTCTTATTTCTTTTTTTATTATGTGCCTTTTAAGAATAAGCTTGGTTTATCCTTTATCCTCTTTCTGCAGACACAGGAGAGTCAAATCTATACTCAGTATCCAACTTCCCCAAAGAGAAACTCATTCTAACAAGATTTTTATTTTCTTTTTAATGCAAAAGCTAGAATTCAATTTTCAGGTCTCTCAAATACCTTTCGATGCTGATAAACAGGAGCATAATCCAAGCAAAATAAGTGTCTCAAATCCTCACAGCTAAATTCCAATTTCTGTGCAAATTTTAAATGTTGCCCTCCAGTTCCAAGGAGTTACACGTTGCACAAGCAGATAGTAATGGCACTGACCTGATTTGTTATGCCAAGTATATAAAGTGCCATAAAATACTGCAGGGGAAAGCTCAAAATTCCAGCACCTTCATAATCAATGGAAAAAACCACAAGACTCCCAAGCCACCAAGCAGATCTCCAAACTCTGACATTTTCATTATGAAAGCTTGTTTTCCAAGTCATTCATTTGTCAGCATTTCTACAGTATTTCATATCTCCACAAGAGCAGCAAACTAAAACATCTTGAAATCAAATGCTCAAAGACTTCCCATCCATTTTCACCCACAAAAACAGCTGGGTTCTACCTAAATATCCAGCAGAGCACAGTTGTGCCCTCAGGCCCCTGCAGGAAATAACACCCCTAAAACCCAAAATCTGCCTCCCCACTCAGCTCCAAGCAGCCTCTCTTTCCCACAATAGGAGCAAAAAGCCTGAAAAATTCAGGTAGAAGTTGGAGATCCTGAGCATTTGAGTATCTATGAAGACATTGCAAGGATCCTCTGCAAAGCAAAGAAAATCAGCGTCCTGCAGGACTGAGCTTGACTCCCAGAGCTAGACAAGCTTTTGAAGATCCAGCCCTTATGCACTCATCCAAGAAATGCCAGCACCTAAACTTTGCCATATTCGAGTGCAGGGAAAGAAGACTTCCCTGAGCAGAACCTGGCAGATTTATTTTCTCTGCTTCCCATAAAATTTTCCACCAATAAATCCAGATTTTTATCTGATTTTTTTTTTTAAAGGAAGCTAACTCTTAAAGCTCCCAATATTGCCCCTAATCCCTAACCAATCCCAGAAGGCCATCTCTACCTAATGCTCATTTGCACTGGAGAGACACAATTCTGCATTTTTCCTTGACTCAAACTCCTGCTCCCTGGGAATAAACTGGGCAACATTAGAAATATCCAGGTGGCAAACCAGAGACACGTGCAAGCTGAGGAATCCAAATCAAGCTGGAGCCACAACATGGAAAATCCTGCCTGTGGGAAAAGCACCAGCTCCATTACTTAACACTGTCCTTGTGAGTGACATTCCAAAATAACCCAGGATATAGGGGATACATCCAGGAAGCACCTCCTGCCAGGGGGGAATGGCTCGTGGTGGCTGCAGAGGTGGCATTTCCTACCTGAGCACAAATAAATACCCAGCTGGAATCACAGACCCACTAGAAATGGGATTTTGCTTTTGGGATGCCCTTTGCCATTACTGTGCTGTAGCCACTTTTTGCTGAACATAGCACAGCACAACTGGAAGCTTCAAATCCACCTTGGTGACATCAAACTGGCCCCATGTGGAACAGACCTGACAGCACCACCTGAGACAGCTCTAAATTGCCCAGCTGACAGGGTAATTGCCTCTGCTAAGAGAGGGGAACTATCTCAACAGGAAGAAAAACTGATTTGGGTCAGGATTTTAAACCTTTCAGCTTCATATAGTCCCCATACCCATCAAGATAAACCCAGTTTATCAAGACCCCATCCCTCCATTCAGGGCCTGGCTCCACACATTGATGAGAGGAAACACTTGTGCATTTTTTGCTGGAACAAAGTATTAAAACCATGTGATGTGGCAATTGAGAGCATCTTTCAAAATACTGTCCAAAAGCTGGAAAATACTTGGGATTCCCAAGTCATCCATTCCTTACACACCCTGCACAGCAAAGATTTGAGCACCTATCACCTCAGAGAGGTTTTTCCCATGACAGAGAGAAAAATACAATTGCCACATGCCACAACAGCTGCTACTTGTCCACAGAAATAAAAGGGAAAATGCCATTTCTGCTCCTACACCACAACTGTTGCACCCTAAAGCAGAACATGGCCCTAAAGGTAATTCCTGGCAGTGCTACAGAAACACCACCCTTGTGACAACACGAGTCAGGAAATTGCTTCTAAGGAGTTTACAGCCTTGAGAAGAGCAGAGGGAAAAAGGAAAAATGGAAATACACCTCATTTCACCTGCATGCCCTGTACATGCTCTGCACATTTGTCATATTAGTGTGTGCATGTTATTATCCAGGGATGCATCAGGAGCTGCTGCCAAGGTAACACGGGTGGTAATAACCAGCAGCCAGGGGAAGCACACCACCAGGAACACAATGCATTTCCTCAGGTTATAATTCCACTCCCCCTCTTACAGCCTCTTTGGTTATTAACATATCAAATATTGGATTTGTATGGTTTGACACCTTTTGTGGTTTTTGAGAATTAAGATCAGAGTCTTTAATAGCTCTGCTAGAAGAAAAATTCTCATTAAGGGCTGAAGATTAAGTGCTCTGAGA
Organism: Anthoscopus minutus; assembly: GCA_013399455.1. Classification (NCBI taxonomy): domain Eukaryota; kingdom Metazoa; phylum Chordata; class Aves; order Passeriformes; family Paridae; genus Anthoscopus; species Anthoscopus minutus. The sequence continues at coordinate 23,284 of VWYI01004482.1, read as the reverse complement.
TTTCTCACATGAGGGACTCTCCAGAGGAGACATATTTGTGTGAGTCAACAGCATATGTCACTCTCAGAAAATAACGCATTTGAATGCAACCTTTTCTCTACCAGTTTTATTTAATGAACAAACAGAACACATCTTCAGCACTTCATTTCAGAGGGGTGCATGGCAAGGCACGGGTTAAGCTGATTTCCAAACTTCACTAGGACAGGCAGAGAACTTTCCAGTTCTGGCCCAGATCTGGGGAGAATGGCAGCACAGGGAAAACAGGATTTATTTCCCTTTTTATGATAGGATGACAATTCAGGAGCCTAGCAAATCCTTAAAAAGAAGTCTCTGGTGGATGGATGCAAACAGAAATGAGCCCAGGCACCTCTGCTGCTGTTCTGCTGATCACATTTATATACCTGGCCCAGATCAGCAAAGGGAAAATTGAGCTCTTTCAGGGGGCCAGATGGGCTCTCAGTCTCAGGTGTTGACAGTTTTCATTTCTTAACTGTTTTACAAATGAATGTGAATGTTTGGGGACGAATTTCCACTTTTATTCAGTGTATGAGAATGGCCTTTCTGGATATAGCTGTCTCACAGAAGAAGCCACTGTTTGATCATGGCCCCAAGAAAAGGCTGAGGACTGTAAAGACTTGGCAGGGGAGCACTGGGGAAGGGCTGCTGCTTCCCCAGCCTCTCTTGCCTGTGTGCATTGAGTCAGATTCCCTGGCTTTCATGGCAGCCCCTTTATTATTCTTATTATTACTACTACTACTACTACTATTATTCCTATTCCCAAGACAGCACCAAAAGCTGATACAGTAGGAGGGAGACAAGCTGGGCTCTACTTTGCCCTGCTGAACACAAACATAATTACCCACATCCCAAGTGCACTACAGTGCCTTTGTGACTGGAAGTGATTCATGAGTCCAAAGGACCTCAACTGGAACTTAAATTCCCAGGGTAGGCCATTGGGTTTACAGACAAAAAAAAAAGAAAAAATGTAATAGTCTGAAAATGGGTACATTTGATCTAAATGTCTTGAAGAGACAGATATTGAACTCCATAGCACTATATTTAGACTCACTTTTCAAAGGATAAATGCACTTCAAATCTCTTCATTAGTTCCATTCTTCAGCAGTGGTTTATTCTGCCAAGAGCAAACTTGTCGTGCTCTGGGGAGGAGTGTGGTGGCCACTCTTCCAGAGCAGAGCTCGAGGGTCCCTTCCCACCTGGGAAACGTCCCCCTGAAGACACTGCAGGGGAGGGGAATATTCCTCTGCTCAAGGGCTGGGTGAGGGCACACATGGGGTGGAAATCTCTGTGCAGACCGAGGCCAGGGCTGTGCCCCTCTCCACCCAGCAGGACCAGAGGTGCACAGACCCCGGGGTCAGAGCAGGACAAATTGCCTCTGAAGCAGCCCACTCCCTGCAGCAATTAAACAGAGAACCAAACCGCCCTTTTAGGATGACTAATTGTTAGACAAGATACATCCCACATGTGGCACGCTCCTCCTCAGCATCATCAACCCAATTTCAATATGCAAGGGGAAGCAAAAGGCACTGCTGTCTTTTGGCTGCCTGTGAAAAGCCCTGGGGACTGATCCAGGGGGGGATCTCCACTGCAGAGCCAAGCCAGGCTGCCTCTGGAGTCCTGACCCCACAGCACAACTGCTGAGCATCCACCTGGAGCCCTGGGGCCGGGGTGTGCAGGATCAGAGCAGGCACAGCAGCTGCAGCCTGGCTCGGATTGCAGGGCAGCTCCTCTCAGCTGCAGGCACACACAAACACTGTCTGTGACCCACGGGGACCCTGCCCCAGCTGACCCCGGGGTGCCACAGGCCACCAGAGCCCAAGGGCACATGGAGGAGCTGCCTCCCAGCTGCGAGGTGCCACCAGAGAGCCCCTGCCAGCAAAGTTGTTACCGAATTTCAGCCCAGAAGGTTGCTCAGCTGCAAGGAGGGCATCCAGTTCGAACAGGTCAGGCATTATGTGGAGGAGCAAACACAGCAGATCCTCCTCTGGCAGCTGCAATAATGCATTTTACAGAGAGCTCCAAGTCAGCTCAGATTTAAGAAGCTGCACACTTCAAATGTCTCTGAAGAATACTAAAATGAAAACTCGGTCACACTGCACTGTGACTACTGTGGAGCACTATTAAAGAGAAGCTAACATTTGTTTTCAATTACCTAGTGTATATCTGAGAGAAAAGTTGTCTCCAAAGTATTAGATAAATGTGTGTTTACTGTGCACTTGTGCATGGAAAATGAAAGTTATCTGACAATCATTTCCAAGTACCAATATTTTACCAATATCATTATATCAACATCTAACAGGTCTCCCTGGGCTTCACACCATGTTCAAAGGCAAAATTAGAAAGCAGAGGTAGCTGAACACTGCTTTTCAAGACATAGAATAAATGCAAATTAAAAAACTAGGATTTCACTCCCCTATCTCCATTTGCTCAGATCACCTTGCAGCTTTTTTTTTCAAACTCCCCTGAAAAAAATGACAGAAAGCAGGAAAGTTTGTGGCAAATGCAGAATGACATCCATAAATGTATGAACTAACCAGACTGACATTCAGTGCAATGCAAAGTGCTTTCCAATCAATAGCCATGAGCATCAATCCCCCAGGAAGAGCAGTCCTGTGCCACCACCTCCCACCAGCAACAGGCAATGCCATTTTCTGCTTAACTTCAATCTGCCCCAGTCGCTGGGGCTGTGAGGGCAGGAGCTGGGTGTGTGACAGGGACAGCAGTGGTCCCTGCATGCCCATCCCTGCACTGCTCCTGCACCCAGAGCACAGAGGTTCCAACCCAAGGAGTATTAGTGTCATTAGTATATTTATTCCTGCTAGGAGCAGTAGGAACAACGGCGTGCCAATTCAATAAGTGCTCTGCCTTTGTCCCCTGATTTAAGGAAATTTAACTCCTGGTGCTCCAGAGCATCACAGGAATGGTGTTGGCTGACTTCAGTGCAAAGCTTACTGTGCCCAGAAAGAGACCTGAGAAGCAGCCTGGCAATCAGTGGGCCTGGGCACAGCCCCACTCATTTGTGATCAATAATGGTTTTGCCTCTTTTTCTGCTGCAAAGTATCAGCAGAGAATAAACTTCTCCCAGCTAGCAGAAAGGTTTGCTCAGGATTCACTCGGGACAGATTAACAGCAGCAGAGATTGGCTCGAGTCCCTGGCAGCTGTGACAAATGAAAAGCGTCGTGGTTGAGGGCTGCACTGACAGGCAGGGCTCTGGAGCAGCGCTCTGGGCTGTGAGCAGAGGCCCACACGTGCCTGCAGATGGGGCAGCCTTGCTGCCCAAACCCTTCTCCATGGAGATGCTGCTCACCCTGGGACAAAGGGAGCTGTGTGACCTGCAGCTCCTGCCTCACGCAGGAGAGACACTCAACACCTGAGCAATAGCAAGTGAACGCATTCTTTGATATTCTGGTTACTCCTCACATGAAGTCCTTCAATTAAAGCTTTAATTCAGGTTTGTCAGACACATATTAGGTGCTAAATTCCTGCTGACAAGTGCTAAAAGTGACCTGCAGTATGAAATCCTTCCATTTGTGTATTGCCTCCAAATAGCCCCAAACAAGGCCATGGGGATAAAAAAAACAGCTTCTCAGTCCCCTTTTCATCATCTGCTGAAAACAGGAGGTTTCTGCTGGGAAACTTGCCCACTTTGCTCAGTTTTCAGTACCTTCACTGCCCAGGACCCAGAGATCCCCAGTGGGAACAAATAAATGGTCAGCAGGGACAGGGTGGATTCAGCATTGGAACAGGCACAGGGATGCCTCAGAGTCAGTCACTGAAAATCCCTCTGCATCAAACCCTGTCAGAGCAGTTAGGCCATAAACCAATAACTGTCAATCTCCATTTGCTTGCAGTGCTGCGAAGGAGGCTTTCATAATTCTCTCGGAGATATAAAAGAAGAGCTCTGATTTTGCTTTAAATGGAAGTGTGTGATAATGTTAGCTGCTGGTAAACCTCAAAGACAGTATTTATACAGCACCAGAAACATTTGCAAAGATGGAAAAGAAATATCTTTGGGCTGAAAACCTTAAAATCTACAAGCCATATTCTGGTGCCTCTGCCTAAGCACACTGCAGGATCTGTGCCTGTATCTTGATCACTCCAACAAGGCTGCATTGTATAAAGGAATCTATAACATTTTGAAAGTGTATTATTCTTTTTCTTAATGATTTCTATTTTTTAAAATGTTGAGGAGGATATAGTACACCCAGAAACTACAGTCTCCAGCCTGCACGGTTCCAGATGCCAGCTCCATCATGCAAAGCCATGAATGCTGCTTAAATCCCACCTGTGTGTGGGCACATGAACAATGGAGAAAGAAAGAGGAGGGAGAACACTGGGGATGGAAACAATGCCCAGAGCAGGGGGAAGATTCAGCCCCAGATTAGTTAAGTGGTAAGAGAGGCCAGACAAGCAGCCAAGTCTATCAGGGTTTCATGCCTCTGCTACACAAGGTGTACATAATCCAAAATATTCACCACTGCTGTCATTCTTGTAACTCAAGGGCAGGCACATAAACCAAAGCTCAGCCCAACACTCCTGCTGCAGTCACAGGCTGCAGGATGACTCCCAGGACACTCCTGTGGGGTGTTATACACGATTCAGGAGCTAAAGGCTCATCTCTTTTCCTGGCTTTGGCAGAGACCAAAGTTTCTGCACATCTCTGCCAGTTCCCTCTACCTGCAGAATAGGGGTAATTGTGCTTAGCATCCTTTTCCTGCAGCTTGCAGAGTGCTTTTTAAAAATAAACAGGTGTGGAGAGCTGCTGGTAGAAAGTACCATAAAAAAGCCCCTCTAGATAAAAACCTAAAGTACAGCAAACTTACTAAAACAGGATGCAGCCTTTTAGCTACAGCAACCCTGTAGCTTCTTTTCTCCCCAAAGTAAATTGAGGCAATTTTCATGTATATGTTAAATTGGCTTGAAAACTAAGAATGAGGAACAGTTTGTTTCTGCTTTGGAAATCTTTTTCTCCTGGTCTCTTTAGTTTTCTTGCCCATATCCAGCATTTTCTTCACTCTCAATTGTGTTATCACAAGTCTATTCTATGTTTCCTCATTGAAAAGAAAAAGCCATCAGTAACAATTCAGCCTTCCTTTCAGGGTCACTTAAAGGACATTTCAGTTTCCCAACAGGATGCAGCTGAGGACTCCAGATTATTCACCTGTTGGTCCTGCAGGTGCTGTTTCTATAAAAGTAAGTGCCTGTCTAATGGAAGACTTTCCAAGAAGGAGCTGGAGAGACTGTGTACAGCACAGTAGAGAGGGCACAAAATAAAATTACATCATCCTAAGGGAAAAAAAAAACCAAGGAGGATCTGGAACCACCTCCTTTCAAAGCAAGGCAGAATTCTGCTGTGCTGAAAATACCAACTGGCTGCTTTCCCAGGTAAAATGCCATTGCATGAAAGAAAGAGTCAATTACTGCCTCAAGGAACCTCCCTGTTGAGGCAAAAATGTTATTTCAGACAATGTGTTGAGTCCTCTCCATGATTAGAAAAAGAGAAGTGAAAGCTGCCTGTGTGTCAAGCCAACACCCAGGAAATACAGGGAGATGTGGGCACATTTTTCACTGGAGGATGGCAAAGGGAAGACACATCCTCTGCTCTGGGCTGCTCCAGCTCCACTCCCCAGCAAAGCAACAACGACCAGCCCAGCACACTCAGCATCTGGCAGGCAGAGAGTACAAAATACCTCCAGGGGACCAGCAGGGACTCCCCTCACTTTGCTCTCTTGCCCTTTTGTTTTATCCTCCCTGCCTGCTGGGGAATGGAGCCTCTCTGCAAAGCCCCAGCAGCAGCCCCGTGGTGGGGCCACTTGAGGCCACCAAGGTGTCCCTGTGGGCTCGGGGACTTCCCAGGCTCTCAAGGAGGCAGCTGAGCTGTTGCCATTAACTAACCCACAGCAGGGCTTCTCTGAGGGTTTGGTGAGCCTGCCCATGCACCCAGTGACCTAAATCCCAGCCAGCGGTGCAGGGGAGGAGTGCCCTTGCCCTTGACTCAATCCCTGCACACACAGCTGTGAGCCCACCAAGGGACCCTGGTGAGAATTTCATCTTCCATCAACTAACAACACTCAGTTTTTGTTAAAAAGATGAGAAAGGCCTATTTTATCTGAAAGAGAGAGGAAAACCCTATGTATACACACGTGTATGTCTGTGTAGTGTGTGCCTGAGTATATAGAATATATACATGCACACACTTCACAGCTTTCAGAGAGGATCATAGCATGTTTTCATTTAGTACATCTGAAGAAAAGGTCTTGTATCAGTGCTACAGCAGAGAAAATAGAGAATGAAGGGAGAAAAAAAATGAGAGAGAGAGAATGTTTTCCTTCTTATCATGTCTGAGGAACTTAACTACAGTCGTGGGAAGATATAAAACCCCAGACAGCAGAGCACTGTTCTGGAGACCATGATATGCATAAAAACTCCTGCAAACCCTTGTTAATGTTCCTACCCCTCCTACCCTCCAGTCCATACCTCCAGGGTGCAATTTTCAGGAGACAGAAAGATTTAATGTGCTTTGGTTAAAATAATTCCCTGGATCCTCGCTGCAGAGACTGTCATGACAGTGTGTTCCTCTGGTTTATTATATTAATAAGCAGAGTCATTCAGCACTCAACATGATGTGACTCTCTGACTTGCACATGACTGTGTCCCCAAGCTGCAGCAATACAGGGGCCTCCCCTCAACTCCTACTTGCAAAAAAAGTTTGTTATTTTGAGGCAAAATAACCACAGCTGCTTACAAACAAGGATGCACATACAGCAGGTTTTAAGGGTGCAGAGGCAGCAACTGAATTCACCTCCAGTTTCCTCTCTGCTCCCTGCCAGGCTCCTTGGGATGCTGGTGATACCCCCCACTCCCAACCCTCCATCCCACTCCCATGTCCAGCTCATCCTGTGCACCCAAGGTGCACAGTAAATGTATTTTCCACTGACTCGAGCTAAATAAGAGTAAAAAATAAGGTTTTTAAAACAATAGAAAAATATCTAACCCATGAGCAAAGCTCTTCTTCCTCTTCCTGGCTTGAAAAAACACTGCAATCCTGGCCTGGAATCACATGGACTTCCCCTATAACCTCTAATCACTGCTCCCTGCCTTTTTTTCCAGCTGGGAGAGGCAAGTTACCACATTTCTGCACCCCAGAAAGTGCCACTGGCTTGGCTCTGCAGGTGTCCCCAGCTTGGGGACACTGTGCTGTGTTGTCACCACCTTTTTCTGGGGTGTTTGGTTCAAGCACAAGCAGAAAGGGGACTGCACTGCTGCTGTTATCCACATGTATTCAATCCATGAGGACTCCAGCTGATTTTCTGCTCCCCTTCCCATAAAGGTTTTTCTGTTTTTCCCCTAAGATGCAGCCTCAGGACTGTGTTGTGTGGCAGAGGTTTTCTGCCATGTAAATGATGGATATTGTTTATGTACTGATTATGTCGAACCCAGCTGTTTACCTTTGCTAGGACTGCAATTATTTTAACAGTAATTGTAAAAATAAATTGGGGAGAGAAATAGCAGGAACTTTCTAGTTCGGTTTGCAAAAGTAGAGCACTGCCAAGAGTGACCTGACCTCAGACAAGTCACATGCAGCCACTTATTTAAAATATCAACTGAGCTCATCCATGCATGGAAAACAGAGTGTTCTGCAGGGTTCTGGGCACAAATGGGTCCCAAAAGGTTCAGAATTGAGCCCAGTCACATCTTCCTCATTTATCACCATCTGCTTAAGCTGCCACAGCACCCAGATCTTCCCAGCAGCCAATCAACCACGTAACAGTGACATCAACCCTGCAGAGCCCAGTCAAACTGCCCACAAGACAAGCACATTGACCTCTCTTCCCTTCTTTCCAACAGGTTCACTCTCCTCCACACAAAAATGCCAGTATAGACTAAATATTTTTGAAGGTACCCATTTTGCAACTGGAACAACCATTTCCCAGCCCTGCCTGCAGTTCCCCTGCTCCTCCTCCTCCTCTCCCTGGATGGCAGACAGATGCCAAGCCATGGAAGTTATTCTTTCATTTACAGCATCTGGTTCCTTGGCAGACTCCTCAGTAATTATGTTCATAGCTTTAAACCTGTCTCTAGCTCAGCTTCATGGCTTTGCTGCTTTTGGCTTGCAGCAGTCTCTTCTCATCTTCCCTGTCCATCACATGGGCTGAATGCTGCTCTTCAAGCACAGGAATTGGACCACTTGCATCTCCCTCAAAGCAGAGCACAAATAAACAATACCCCATGTTGCTCTTTGAACACAAGCACTTATTTTACTGGCTGGTGCTCCTCTGCCTCTGGAGAAACCTCAAACCTTGTCCAAATCCCTCCCAGGAGCACCTGGCTCCCATCTCTCCCAACCTGGAGAGGGTGTGCCTGCAACCACAGCCATGCTGGGAAAACCCACTCTGTGACCTTTTCCTTTGCTTTTAGCTTAAACCTCCTCTGCCTCTGTGCAAACACAGAGCTCTCAGCATGAGGAGCAGAGGGACAGACACACCCTGACTGCCAGACAGACTGACACGGGTGGTGTAGCCACAGCAGTGGCATCCAGCAGCTCCCTTCATTTAACAGGGCTGAGAAAATGCCTGTGCTGGGCAGGTCAGGGGAGCAGGGCTGCTCTCCTTCCCTGAGCAGGAAGGAAACTGGACCCAGCCCTCATGCCCAGCATCCAAAGGCCCCATCTGGAGTAAAGAGACTGCAAATGCTGCTTCCTCAGCACAAGGGGGGCAGCAGGGCTGGGCTCCCTCACTGCTTTAGCACAAACCAACCCTCTGCACACCACAGGGCTCATGGAAAGAAATCATCCTGGGCAGGCAGGGACCCTGGGCATAGTTATGCTTTTTGAAGGAATAAGCCCATCAAGAGAAAAGTACAATGGATTTAAGCATTTAAATGCATTTCCATAACTGTTTGTGATGATTCCCAGACAGCAGCCTTCATTAAGCTGGAGCTGAGGCTGAGAGCACCAATTAGCAGGATTTAAAAACAAAAAAAGGAACTGCTGCATTTACCCCCCCAAAAAAAAAGAATACAGGCCCAACCTAATTTTTTATGCCTGGCTTTGCTGGAAACAATGGGAGGTTAATGCTCCAGGGGGGTGGTGTGCACAGCCCCCAGGATGGGCAGCCAGCTCAGTCTCAGCACCATTTGGGAGGAAAGATGTAAAATATGGCAGTTCATCCTCACATCCAGTGCCATGAAAGCAAGGAAAGAAAGGAAGAAGAGAAATCCTGGCAAAGCCCTGGTGGACACCTCCGTGTGTTCATCAAGCCCCAGGCAGCTGGAGGAGGAACACACTGAGAGCTGCCCAGGAATCACTCACACACTTTAGGAGATGTTTGAGCTATTTAAAACCACATGGCAAATTAAAGTTACACTTTTTTTTTCCCCATTCATTCTGTATTCTGTCAAAGTCTTTAACTTCATGCTGTGCAAAAGAGTTCTACCAGTGGACCCTGACAGCAAGGCCCTGCTTCATCCCCGCTCCTCAGCTCCCACCATGGGAACTGCTTTCCAAAGTGGTAAAATTGCTCATCCAGGTTTCCTTTCCAGAGACCCAATCTGCAAAGCTTGCACATCAGCTTTGCCCAGTTTAGCCTCAGACTGGCAGCAGAGACACTCAATAGTGCAAAACACAAACCAACAGGAAAGATCAAATCATCTTTTTAAAGGGTGAGTGGTATGGATTTTCATTTTTTCTGTAAGAGCCATGAGCAATTATTTTTGAGAACAGAGATCTTAACCATTCATTTATCCTCAGAATAAAAGTGGGAGAAGGGGAAATGATTGCTTTTTCATTATTTGTCACGCTGCCAGTACTGAATCAAAGTCAAAGGACTTTCAAAAGATCTCTTTTGATCCAAATAACTATCATCCTCATAAACATTTCTACAGGGAGAAAACCCAAAACCCCAGTCCAATCTTTCCACCATGATTCTAAAGATAAATACATAAACAACAACAACAAACAAATCTCTCTTCCTCTGTAAGTCTTTGCCATTCAAGCTAGGCACAAAAGCTTTTTTAAAGATGCTGTGGGGGGATCCAGAACTGGATCAGAAAATGCCAAGCTTGAAGGTTCCCATCATCAGCCCAAGACTGTAACACTACTCACAGTGAGTTAGAGAAGTAAAAAAATGTGTGTATATATATATATACACATATATATATAAAGATTTTACATCAGAAACCAATTTACTTTTGCTGCTCCACAGAGCAATCATGCCTCAGGACCCACAGCTAAATGGCTGGAGCTCACATAACTGGAAGAGCAAAGAAAGCAGCAGAGAACTTTAATGGCTTATAAAATTCAATTGAAATTGATGGTTGGAAAAGTGAAACATTTAACACCCCACCAACTTAACATCAGTGCACCCGTGTGCATGGACACACAGACAGGAACATGCAGCAAAAAAAGGGGGGAACTCATTTTCCACTCACCCACATGTCCATGACCCCACAGTGCCTTAGGGAAGGAGATGGCACCCTCATACAGGAACTTAATATGTAAATATTTTAACTCCTCCAGACCTTTTTCCACTGGAAGCTTTAATATAAAGCCCATCTTTTGTGAAGATGCCAATCCATTATTATGACCTGCACCATTCATGTCTCTGAAATAATAGAAGCTGCATTCTGCATTTCAGCTTCAGCTGGAGCAGGAACTCAAAAACCCTCCCTGCTATTTGAGATGACTTTGAATAAACTGTTTGCAGCTGATCTACTTTTCCAGCACAGATCTTTTCTGTTATGAAGCCTGTCTCTGATGAACAATAGAAAAATATTGTTGACAGGGGTGTACTTTTCCATCAACTCAAAAATACCATTTTGCAGAATATTTTCACAGCTCAGCAGAAGGTGGAAAGAAAGACAATATTATGACTAGGTAAGAAAGAAGGAAGACATTCGTTATAATTAGCTTGTAGTAGTTTTCTTGTTGGTTTTGGCTTGCTTGAACAAGGTTCTTTACTAGTTAGAGCTCCAATCTGACTTACAAAGCCTTCAGGCCAAACTCATGATAATCAAAGACTAACCTGGGTAATAACAATCAGAATTTGCCCAAAACACTTTAGAACAATGCTTATATCCCCAAAGCAACTATAACCAGCAGTAATTTAACATCAAGACCTTTAAGTGCTCCCAGGTGCACGGTCAGTCAGGGGCTTTAGGATGCACCACCCCAGCTCAGAGGCAGGAAAGGAACAGCCACACCCTGGCAAGGGTCACACTGTGCTCTGTGGGGTGACTCGGGGCACGGGGACACTGCTGCCTTGCAGAAGGACTGAGACATCAGCAACCACCTCACTGGAGCCTCCCCCGTGCCCCTGCAGCAGCAGGGATGTGCTCATGTGGGCACTCCACACCCAGCCCTCTCTGCTGCACCAGTTGATTCATGGGGAGGCTTTGATGTTCAAATTAATCATTATAACTTTTAACTGAGCTAATGTAAGCGTCATATGTTGCTAATTACACAATAAGGGGGGAAAAGAAATTGAAAATGAATTTAAATGCTTAACCTAATCAGGATGGCAAGTTGTGTTTTAATTACAAATTGTTGGGTAGCAGCAAAGCATCTGCTGCAACTCAGCAAAGTCCTGCTGAGCCTCACTCGTGTGCTCAGGTCTGGTTCTGCTCCTCACAGCCACAGGTGGCTGCAGCCTTGGCTGGGGACAGCAGGGACATCCTTGCAGGGGCGGTGGGGATGTGCCACCCACCCCTGGCATGAGGAAACACCCACCCTGAACATCTTTCTCCAGTGATGTCTTGCAAGAAGGGCTCCTTACAGACACCTTCAAGCTTGGCATGTTCAAACCCCCTCATGTGCCACTTCTCCTTTAATCTGGATGAGCATTTCCACACACAGAGGCAGGAATCAGTGGTCTTCCTCCAACTTGATGCTTCTCAATTCACAGAAGCAAGAATCAAGAAGCACCTTTGGAGCCTGTTTCCTCAATGCTCTCACAGTTAAGGGGAAAGGAAGAATAAAATGAGATTACACTAAATAAATAAACACTCACAAACTTTGTAGTGCCTGGAGCAAGGTTTTACAACCAAATTAAAATCCCTGAATATTGTGACTTTTAATGGAGACACTTGATACAGCCAAGCAGCTATAGCATGGCAAGGCACCTGCACAATGCATCCCTTGGGAATGTGCCACTGTGAGGTCAGTGATGATGACCCTGCTCACCACCCCTGCAGAAAAACACCCACTTGTAAGTAATTCTGCTGGTTGTGAACCAGAGAGTTCCAGTGAGGACAGGAAACCTCTGAAATATACGGCAAAAACATGGTTATCTAAAAAAGCAAAGACAGTCTATTGTTTCTTATATTATTTTTAACTTGATACAGCCCCTACTTGTCAAAAAGAGAGGGGGAAAAAAGGCCCCACAACCTCTGAGAACATTAATCTGCTTTAGATTTTGCCAGTTACCCACAGTAAAGCAAAAACCTTCAGTATTTTTGGTTGGGTTTTGGTTTTTTTTTTGAACACCAGGGGGCTGATTACTGTGAAATGATCTTAGGCTTCTCCCACTAAGTGGACAGATGGATTGCTACTTTTGCAACTTCTTTTTGCAGCCTTGAATTCAGTTGCTGGCGGGAGGCTCCATTCCAGCTCTCCCCAGCATCATTTCTCTCCTTGCACTTGTCATCTCACTTGGCAGCCTGAGGCTGGGCTGAGGAAAAGGCTCTCTGCAGGCACAGCAATGTGCACACAATGCTCTGCTGGCCAAAGGCTGGACCCCACTGTGTCAGTAGCACAGGGGCCCTGCACCTCCCTCCTGCCCACCCTGGGGAGAGGGAATGGCACAGCCCCGCTCTTGGATTTTCATGCCAAGGAAGCTGGTGGTGCTGAAGCTATGGAGATCAGTGCTAGACAGACCAAAATGAGGTCGCTCTGGCATTCCAGCACACAGTCTGCAGTGTAGAGGGTTCTGCAAGGTGAGAAAGAAACAAAAAGCACTGCTAGACAAAAGTCACCTCCTTAACTTTTTTTAAAAAAGACAAATTTTACAGAGTGCAAACTGAGACGCTGCCAGGTTCCCTCCCTGCTCCCCTGACAAACTGAGAGCCCATTCCAAGCCACTCAGGAATGGCTGGGAGCACTGTGGGTCCCTGGCCAGCAGCCTTTGCATTCACAAGCCACCACTCCCAGGGGCAGAACACAGCTGGCAGGGAGAAGAGCTCAGAAGAAACTCCTCAGCATGCAGGGAAGGGAACTGCTCATTTTTTAGGAACCATCTCCCGAGGGGACACTGCCTGACCTATTGGGCATCACCCCACTGCAACCCAGGGACTGCAGCCCCTTTAAGATGAGGACAAGGGACAGAAGGAGGAAATGCTCAGTTTGATCTGAGGAAGTGAAAAACCTCGGGAAAAGCAAAGTGCCAGCCCCTGGAATGACTAAGCACAGAGCCAGGCAACGTGGAGCTGGCTAAAGCAGCCACACAGCTCACACCCCCAGATCTGTGCCAGCTCTGAAGGTATGCTGTGTGGAAAAACCATTTCTGGGGGGAAAAAGAAGAAAAGCCAAACCTAAAAACAAAGACTCAATTCTTTAACAAGCCACATGAACTGCCTGAGTGTGTTTATAAGCATCCTCATCCTTCTGTAAGTCCAGCTGATGCACAGATAGCAATATATGGGTCAATAATGGTATATCAAAGGATGTGTGTCAGCCCATCTCTCCTCTGCTCTCTGACAAACCTTTTTACAAGAGACACTTACTTTAACCCTGAATTATCTGTCTCTGCTCATCTTCAGGGAGAATCAGCACGGCAGAGAAAGAAGCAGGCAATTCCCTGTGATCTGAAAGCTCACTTTCTAAATCAAATCAATTTTTCTAACGTAATTTGCCTCAACTAAATCACTGACCCATGCATTTTCTCACTATCCTTTGACAAGAGCTGCACCAATTGAAGCAAAGCTAAAACACTTCAACCAGACCAATTCATAGAAGTCTTTAGAGGAATTCTTTCATCACTGTAATTAATTCTTTAAGTACCACAGTGGGATGCTCTGAATTCAAACCCAGTCCAAGGAGTAATGATTACACTAATGGGAGAAGCTGCACAGTAAATAAATGCAAGTGCCCTGCTGAAAGAGATGGTTTGCAATAGGAGACTGCCATTGAGGGAGGTAACTGTGTTTTGGAGATAATAACTCAGATGATGAAGCCTCACAGACTGGAGTCTCATCCAACAATTCCCAGTTCCACACTCCTAAGGGATGAGCATTTTGACAGACATGCCTTACAGCTGGGGCTTCTCTAAGGAGGTGTGGGGACAGAGGGCCTTGGGCAGTTTGGGAAACCTGAGAGTTTGCTGGTTGGTGCAGGAACTGAAGCAATGACTTTGCCTTTCCCCATTTGGTTAGATGCAATTCTTACACATTTAATGTCTCGGGCTGCAGTACGCTCAGGGAAAGGGAGGGATGTGTTTTAATTCTGGATGAGCGGGATGCTTCAAGGAGACCCAGCTGAAGCTGTACCCAGGAGCTGATACTTGTCCCCCAGGGCTTACAGCAGACTCCAGGAATCTCATTATGACAGCAGAAGTAGTGAAATAAGTTGCACAACGTGGACATTTGGGGTTTAAAAGGGCATGTCTGAAGAACAGCTCCTCGGTGCAGTCCCTGAAAAGATGTCCCCAGTCCCTATGGCCTGAACAGCTGCATCCCAGCAAGGAGGGATGAGATGGGCACCACCATCTGGGCTCTCCTCTGTAGGGCTGTCTTTGATTTTAGCTATAAAGAACAACAATTCCATCTCTTCATTTCTGCTTATGACTTCCCTTAAACATTGTAAATTAAACCATTGGGCTGGTGCAAGTCAAACACAGCAGAAGAACCAAGCAGTGCCAGCTCTGGGGCAGACAGGGAGCCCTTAGAGAGCCTCAGCTCTGCCCAGGGTGGGGCTTGGAGATGCCAGACAAGGCACCAAAACAATCCAGGGCTGAGATGTGGAGGAGGAGACTGTGCCAAGCTGTGCTCAGCACACCAGGGCTAATGGACTGGCCCCAGATCAGTGACCTCTGCCCAAGGTGAGCCTCACTCCCTAAAAAGCAGCAGCAAAAACCATCAGCTGCCATAAGAAATAACCCCAGGGCCCAGCTTCACCCAACACCTCTGCTCTCATTGCCAGCAGGGCTTAGACTTTGGGCTACTGCCCCAGGGCACCTCACGGGGATGATGGAGAGGACAATGGCTTCCAGGGTACCCACTTTTTTCCCCTAAAGCCCTATGAGATCTACAGGTGAAAGAATGATAAATTATTAACATTTGAAAAGAAAATAAATGTCTCAAATGCAATAAAATTCATGCTGTCTTCTGTTTATCTCTTACTGGTTTCTCCTCTTTAATGGAGTTGAACCTTTTTTGCATCAATATTCATACCAATAACTTTCAGTGGGCTACTCCTAAGCAAAAGACCTGAAATGAGTAACTGTGCAGCATTAAAATAAAAAATAAAAAATGGAAGAAACCTTTGTGTATTAATTTTCATGACTGTCAGAGATGAGGATTTAATAATGTTAGTATCTAAGCTACTCCATTATTTCCAAACACCTTGGAGCAGAATGTCTTAGTGGGAGATGAATTAGGTAGTGTGCCTTTTGAGTGTTTTCAGAGCACAATCTATGGCTCATCACCACGTGCATTTCAAGTCCTTGCCCTCTCTTCTCCAAACAACCTCTAGCTGTAAGTGTATTTACATGCCAGACCTGGCTCCTTTTTTCTGGGCATTTCCCACTCACTGTTTAACCATTTGTCCCCATTTAATAGATTTGCCTGGGTTTGGCTTTGGGTGGGTGACAGGGAAGGAAAGCTGGGAGCTCAGGTCATGCAGTGAACGAAGGGATGAAGCAAAGAAGGAAAGCTGTAGGTGGAATGCAGGAGAAGTCGCATGGGCTGCAGAGATCTCTGCCAAGGGAAGCAGCAGCAGCCCTGCAGCGCTGAAAACCAGGAACTGGCTGTACCCAACCACCAGAGATGGGAAAGGCAGTTCATTTGCCAACTTTTCCAGCTCTAATTCCCATGACTTGGAGAGGCTGAGGCACACTGGCCTCTGAGCTTGCCCTGAGAGAGCTCTGCTGTTTCCAGGAGGTTCTTTCCATCTTCTCTGGGTGCCTGTGCCACAACCTTTTAGAAGCCTGCTTCACTGTGTGTGTGTTGTGTCCTCTGTGCACTCAGTGAAAGACAATCAGACCTTGTGCTATTACCCCCAGCTCTCTGAGTGCCCTTGAAAAGCCCCAGTGACATTTCAGACTCTGAGTCAGGGACAGAGGCACTGGGGATGGGTGGCTGTTGTCTTTCACCAGACCTGGCTCACACTGGCTCACGTGCCCCACGTCCAGACCAGCTCCTTCCAAAACTCATCTTGGATTTTCTCCTTTTTCAACCAAAAATCTGGTACCAAGACTAGTCAGCAGCTACCAGCTCTTTGCTGAGCTTCTAATTACTGCTCATTGCATAGAAACCTGCTCCATCTGCTCAAGGGCTCCCTTTTAGGGCACAGGGGCTCTGTCTTTTTTTTGGTGCGAGTTTCATCCTTTTTTGAAGCTGTAGCATAAATGTTTGTTTCAAGAGCTGCAGCATCCATTAGGCAGCCCTCCTTCCCCATTGTGGCAAAGTCTTGCTGCTAAGCAAAAGCTGTGGCTAATTGACAACAACTCCTAAACTGAGATATGAAGTAGCTGCGTCTGTCACTCATGCAAACAGCAACAGCAGCTCAGCTGCTAAATAATGGAAAATGGTTCATTTTTCTGACTCAGGGAAGATCCTTTATTAAAGAAATGAATGTCTCTGGTGCTACAGAGCCATGCCCTGATCATCCCAGCATCTTAAAAACCTAACATCGCCCATAAAATTCCTAAGTAACATAAACCCTGTTCCTTTCACTACTCTCCCAATCAGAAAAACTGGGTTTAAATCACCTGCTGGCAGGTTTATTACAGGGCCCACAAGCAGATAAGGTCCTGTGCACCAGCCCTCTGCACTTAACGGGAAATAAATCTCTGCTTTGCCATCTGTTTTTGAAAGGTTTCCATACAAGCTAAACAAAAAACCCAAAGATACGTGCACCTCTCATTTAACCTTCTAAAGGATTTTATTTCTGGGGTAATGAGGATGGCATTTCTCCCCTCTCTAGCAGAAATGCTTTTCCTCCTCACGCTGATTCCCCCCAGGGCTCCCTCAGCCCACGACCGAACTCTCCCAGCATCGTGTGTGTGGATAAATGGGCTCGGCACAGGGACAGCAGCTTGGCCAGAGGCACCATCTCCCACACATCCCATGGGCTGCTGCCAGTGGAAACACCATTTCTGGAGCCTCCTGAGCCCCTTGGCTCGGCTACAAGGAGGATTTTGATCCCTGCTTCTCCATTTAGCCCCAGTTTGAATTGCATCAGTGAAGTTTTTTCCGTCGTTTGTTTTAGCAATGCCAAGCTCGAGCTGCCCAACACGGGTGGTTTCACAGCATCCCCTCCCCACAAGCAGGCCTGTGGTCCTTGCACAGCCTTTGAGCAGATGGCAGCACCATCCCCAGGCAGGAGGACGTGGCCATGCAGCCACAGAGCGCCGAGCACCCTTTCCCCAAGCTTTAGCAGCTTTGTCACTAAAAGCCCATTTCCTGCCACTGCAGCTCTCCTTCCCCACTGCAGGGGAGCCCATGGGGCAGAGCAGCTCCTGAGGGCCAGCTGGTGCAGGCACGGTGAGATGAGCAGAGCTGCTTTACGTGCAGTTTCCAATTAGTTTACTCAGCAGACGGCAGCCTCGTGGAAATCCCTCTGTTCCCGGCTATCCCTTACCCCTCAGGGCACCCCTTTGCTTGCTCTCTGGCTACCACCATCACCAAAAAGAAACGGGGAAAAAAAAAAAACAGAGTCAAAATCAAATGCTACACTTCATTTTCTCTCCTTGCCTGAAGTTGCAAGAGACAAGATAGGACATAATCACCACTTTTAAAATCATCTCCTATGACAGGCAAATTGATCAAGTGGAGAGGCTGAGCTGCTTTTGAACTTGAACAAACTGATTTTCCATGAAAGATGGTGTTTACATTGCCTCTCAATAGCCTGCTGAAATATGCATTCCTCCTGCCATTTCATCACCAAAATTTGGGAGGAAAAAGTGGTTTTGGGGGGAAAAAAAGAAGGAAAAAAAAGAGAAGAGGAAAAAAGTATGCTTGAATCTGGAACACATCATAAATTCATGAAACATTCTGAATGCTGTCAGGAACAAACATTTATGTAGACAAAGAAAAGCTCAAAGTGTGTTGCAAGAGAATTTTTGGATAGCATGGCAAAAACATTAATATTTATCTTGCACCTGAGACTAAAGCTGATTGTGTGAGGTACTGCCCAAACAGCAAAGTCCTTCCACAGGGAGCTCACCCACCACACACACTCCAGCAGCCCTTGCTTTAGTTCCCATCACAGAGGGCAATGGGAATACCCAGGGAAAGGCAGACACCGAGCAATCCCCATGCTCCCCACCATAAATTGTCTCCAGGGACCAATTTGCTTGTAATTTCTGCCTGCCCATCCTCACGTGGGAACTGCTTCCTCTGAAAAGCCAGCTGGGAAACTCTCGACAGCGTGAAATCAAAGCATCTTCCACGACATCTAGAGCACCACATGGCAACTCACACTCCACAGCCTCGGTGGCACTTCATGTGACAGGATGTGACAGCCGTGGCTGGGAGAGCACCACGTGCCAGCACATCAGCGAGCCACTGCCAGGGCTCAGAGCTAAAGCTGTGCCAACAAGCCAAGTCACTGCTTGTCATTAACTAACATTGGTTTTATTTAGGCAAGGAGAGAACGGGGGAGCGAGGTCAGTGAATTAAACCTGTTGAGCTGACAGTATTTGTTTTGGTGGGATGGTTTATCTTTCACTGGCAGGTTTGTTGAGGCCAGAAGATCTTGGGTTTGCTTGCTTCAAGCAGGACATGGGGGCTGCGAGCTCCCCCTCACTCCTCTGAGGCAGGACAGGCGTGCAGCCACCTCCATGGGACACAGGGCTTGGTGAAGCCACCTCTCCATCACAGCAAACCTGTACCAGCATCAAGCACCAAGGTCAGGACAGGCAGCACGAGTTGCCATAGCCCAACGTGATGAGTAATGGCCAAGGGGCCCTGCTGGGGCACAGCCAGCACAGGCCTCCTGAGCAGCCCGGCTGCAGAACACATTTCTGAGGAGCTCTGGAGAAGGGCAGGAGGACCCTGACTCAGTGTGGGGTCAGCAGGGTGGAATCTCCATCCCACTGGCACCAGTGGGAAAACCCTGCCCAGCGCAAATCCCTGTGCACCTCCGTGGTGCACAGCCACTGTGACACAAGGGAGTCCTTGCCCAGGGACTGTGCCTTCCAAACTGCTGCCTGGGCTCAAAGAGCAAGCAAATCCACAACGGCAAACCCAACACAGCAATTAAATAAATGGAGCCATCTCTGGCTCAGGAATGCATCCTTCATCCAAAAAATCCTTCCTGAGACACAAACCCTGTGCCAGTCTTGGCAGCCCTCTGCTCTGACCTCCTGCAGCTGCTCCTGGGCTCGTACCTTCCTCACCTCACTGAGCTGCTTTAAACACAGAGATAACAGTGCTGGGAGTGACTATCATTCCCAGCAATAAAATATAGCAAATTACTTGCACTTGGTTTTTATATTTTAACGTAACTATTTTGGTATTCAAACCACAAGAGACGCTATTGATCAGCCAGAGTCAGGTGTCAGTGAACAGAGTTCTGCCCCACAAACTGAAGAAAATATTCAAAACCCAAAAGCAGTGAGACTTCACCATTTCAAGCGCACAAAGGAGGCTGCAGCACCAGGGACAGGAGATTCTGAAGTGAAAAATGCTGTGCAGGGCAAGTCACACAGTTGCCTCCTGCATTCCCAGGGAGCCCAATGCCAATCACAGCAGCAATGCATAAATCCAGAGTAGCTCCACTGACTTCAGAGCAGCTGGTCTAGACTTATGCTGATAGGAAGTAAAATCAGGGTATCTGAAATATTCTGCTCTAATGGATGCTGGTGCAAAAGGCACTATAATAACTTCAGACTTCTCCCCCCAGCCCACTATCCCCCACTGCACATCAGTTTGAACAGTAAAATTGCACAAAATGTTGAGATCTGCACTAATCTGAGGAAAATAACCTACATTTCAACAGTTTGTACAATCATCTTCTGCAAATCTGTTGTACGGTAGATAATACAGACCTTTCATTTCTGTTCCTAAAGAGCCTCTGAATAAAAAGTGTCTCCATATTAGGCAGAGTGATACAGGGACACACAATAAAACAAGCATAATGTCTCTCCACCCACGCCCCCCTGGAGCCAGAGTCTAAAAGCAATCGCGGGTCCTTCCTCTCCAGAGCTGCCCGAGCGCATCCCACAGGGGCTGGCGGACACGCCCCGCTCCTGCGCTGCCCTGCCCGCGTTCCCGCAGCCTCTCCGGGCTGCGAGGCAGCGCAGCGAGCCGGTGACACAGCACCAGGCAGCAAAACAGAATATTCAGGTAACTCATCCAGCTCGCTCACAGGATACCTATTCATATAACCTCGGAGACAGCTCCGCCGCCGCCAGCGAGGAAGGCGGCCAAAACCCTGCCTAGATGCCAGCAACAAACGGGGGCCTGCTGCCAGCGAGAGACATCCTCGAGCTCAGCGTGAGCGGCCCTCGGCTGCCAAACACACACGCACACCCTCTGCTCGCAGCCGTGCGCGCCAGCAGCCGGGCCGCCAGAGACCCGGGGCAGCAGAGTGATCTCTTAATTGGACCTTCACAAAGCTATTTAGGGGACCTGCCTGACAGGCGAGCAAATGCCACCCGCTTTGAAGAGGCTGCAGAAACTCAGCCTGGTGCATCGCCGGTGCCCGCAGCGCAGCCTGCCCAGAGCCGGCCCCGGCAAGGGGGAAGGGAGGGAGCGAAGGCGAGTAAATAGAGAAAAATGGCAAGAGTCCAGCGCGACCGTCTGGATGAGCTGGGAGCTTTGCGGAGATGGCAGCACCGCGGCATGACTCATGCAGGTGTCTCTCCCGTCTGCAACAGCCCAAACCGAGATGCGGTTCGTTAACCCCTGTAATCCAGAGGCGAAAGCCGACTTGGATCGCAGCGAGCTGCAGAAGATGGCACAGCCCCGGAGGGAGGCGTTCCCGGGCTCTGCCGCCGCTCGCCTCTCTCTGAAGGGCTCTCCCCTGATGCCAAAGCCCCTCGGCACACGCAGGCATTGCTGCGGTCCGCGCCGGGGGTGGCACAGGGCCGGGGCAGCGCTCCGCTACGGCAGCAGAAGGATGCTACGGCCGAGAGAGGAGAGAGGCGCAGGCGGGGAACGCGCTCGTTCTTCACAGCTCGAGCTGAGAGCGCACTGCGAGCTCCTAACGCGCACACCGAGCGGGGAGGGCTCAGAGCGGCGGGGAGGGATGGATACGTCGGTAGGTTTGCAGCCACGAACTGTTTCAAAGTGGGTTTCCATATGGTTAAGCGCTCAGAGCGCTGGAAGAATTACACCCACAGCCCAATCTCACCATGGTAGCTACCCACACAGGAGGAGACGGGAGGAGGGGAGCATCAGGGAAAAGATTAGCATTAATATGTCAAAGCAATAAATAAAAAAATCTTTTTTTTAAAAAAAACAAACCCAGAAAGCTGCTCCTTTGCTGCGCCCAACTCTCTCCTCGATAAAGGAAGAGCTGCACGGGGCACAGGGCATCGCAGTGACCACAGAAAGCCGCCACTCCGCGGGGCGGTGCTGACCCACAGGCACCCTATGCCCTGTGCTCGGTGCCCCAGTCCCCACAAACTGCGCCCCACTTTCCGTGCCCTGCACCCCAGCCTCTGCAGCCTGGTCCCCGTGTCCTGCCCATGAGCATTTCCAGGTGCCGCCGTGGCTGCGCGCAGCCCAGCCAAGGAGGGAGATGGAGGGCAAGGGCGAGCAGCGCTTTTTGGGGTGAGCAGAGCGAGGACCTCCCTGCTGTCCATGCTCCGTGTGTCCTCAGGGCTGATTCCTGCTTCCTAGCAAATTGTTCCTGCTCTTCCTGCAGGAACCTTTCCTAAAACACTTCCCCACCACAGCACCTTCCCTGTGCCCTCCCCAAGAGCGACAGCTACTGCTGTTACCCCTCCCACGGATCACTCCTTTTTTACCTAAAATCCTTGCATTTAGACATATTCCTAAAACCCCCGAAGTTTCCCCAGCAGCCCAGGCTTTACGCTACGGCTAAACGCGAGCACCGTCCCGAGAAGCAGTAAACGCAAACGAATCCCCGAGCAACTTCAGCACCGATGCACCTTAATTAATTTGCTTTTAATAACCCTTGTTTATTAGGAACAGCGTCTGCCAGGGAGCTCATGGGAGCACGCAGGGAAGAACGTCCCCAGAGTGAAGTCCTACTAAAGACTTTCCCAGGGGCAGCGCTCTGGTAGCCTGGGGTGAGCCCTTCCCCAGCAAACCCCCGCACCTAGGACCCGGAACGATGCTCCCAAGTCCCGCTGGGGAGGAAATAAAAATAAACAGAAAAGAACAGAGGTAGAGCATCTCCCAGCCGCACACTCTGCCCGGGCGCGCTGCCTCGCAGCTGATGAGGGAATCCCACCTGAGCCCAATCAAGGGCCAGACCCCGCTCCCCTCCAGCCCACCGAAAGCCGCCCTTCTCGGAATTAGGCGCAAGAAAGGTTGCGCAAGTATTTTGTTACCGAAGGGCTTTAACTCCTGCACATCTTTCCCCCCACCCGAGCCCATGGATACCCAGAAAGAGCGAGGAGCATCAGGGAGGGACGGGGGATCGGCCGCCCCGTGGGAAACCCCAAATCCCACGCTTGTCCATCCCCAGAGCTCCGGCAAGCCCAAACTTTTCCTTTTTTCCCCTTAAATCGGCGCTGGCAGCGGCCGAAGCAGGCGGGAGCCCGCGACACGCGTGGGGACAGGGGACACCTGCGCGGGCAGGCAGCGGCGGGGCTGGACGGGGACTTCTGGGTGCGCGTTCCACCCGCAGCGCTGCGCGGAGCGCCGGGGGAGGCAAGGGCTGCGGTGGGGGAAACGGCCCTAGATAAAACCGGGGGAGGGGGGCAGGTGTAAAATAAACACAAACAGTTAAAAACAAACACAAAAAACGAACACGACAACCAAACCAAACAAACAGAACAACAGTGACGGGGTCGCGGCGGCGGGACCGGGGTTACCTCGGCACAGGAGCAGCAGCGGCGCCAGGAACAGCGCGGGGCCCCGGGAGAGCATCCTCTTTGTTCCATGCCCAGAAGTAGTCATGGTGCTGATTTATTTGGA
>VWYI01004481.1:3122-40368 GCA_013399455.1 Anthoscopus minutus | reverse complement strand
TTGTTCACTTAGCCATTTCTCTCTACACTGGCATAACATTTAAACATAGTAAAATCAATTTTATTCTAATGGGATCACTTAAACCAGCAAAGCAGATGTACTTCTAGCTAATATGCTGTCACTCTGTCTCAGCATCAGTGGTGTTGTAACCTTTTCAAACAATTTTGGAACAGTCATAATATTAGAGTTACTGTTCAGATAGCAAATACAAAGATTCATTATTTTGAAAGACTCTAGCGTACATGGGATTTCAACATGTGACATCACAATCCTAACCCTGTCTTTCTGCAGAGAAATGGTTCAGAAACAATCCAATGCAGACTATGTTCAGGTACCCAATGAAGAAAACATTCCTGCAACCACAGTTCCATCAAGCAATGCAACAAATGAACATCCAAGTGTTGATGAAACAGCAGCTCCTGCAACCCCTGAAAATGTTGAGAAGCAAGAAGCAGAAAAAGACGAAATAGCCTAGTTTATAATATAGAGTTTTCCTTGTCACCTTTGGACCCTTTTATACAAAAACTGTTGTCGTTGAACTAACATCGAAGCATGACTTAAACTTGTACTCAAGGCATTTGTATTGTGAGCCACTGGGGTGGATCAAAAAAGTCTGTTACACAGGCACTTTGTAACACCAAGAAGACTTGGCCTTTAAAGTGAACTAAATTTATATTATTATCTAGTTATACCATACAAAAAATTAAGTATAAAAAGAGTATAATCTACATTTATCCAGCCTATTTTACAAAACCAATTAGGAAATTGACTGAAACATTTGTGGAAGTATGAGCTTTCCAATCAACTACCAGTAATGCTGTGTATCCACACAGTTCAGAACCACAGCAACCTTCTCCAGACACAGTGATAGGCAACCTGCCTCATGTGCACTGAGAAAAATAGTCATGGCCAGTACATTGCCAGTGTTTTCAAGGAACTGATTTTGCACATCAGTAGTAAAAAGAAGTTACATTAATGTCATCAGAATACTGAAACAGATGTTAAGACCTGAGCCAAGGAAATCTTGTGTGTCTGAATTCCACTTAAGCTTAAAAAACAAATAAACAAACAAAAAACCCCATAAAAAAAACCCCCAAAATCCCTAAACAAAACAAAAAACCACCAAAAAAACCCACAAAAAACCCAAAAAAGAAAAAAAACAAACCAAAACAAACTAAAACCAAACAAAAACCAAACAAAAAACCCAATAACAACAAAACAAACAAAGAAACAAACCCCACAAAAAAACCAAAAATCCCACAACAACCTGGAAAAAGCTACCTGCTTGCTGCCTGACATGAAAAACATTCTGTTAACACTGACCTTCTTGGCTTAAAGTTCCCAGGGGCTCCAGGATTCTAAAGTTGTTTGTTTCAGCAATTCTGGTTTTCATTTTAATGGAACTGCCATTTGGGTACCCAGTTCAGACACAAATGACTGTTCTATACAATAGGAGCTGGAGATCTAAATCCTTTCTAAGGCTTGTTCCAATAGGCATGCACACCATCACACTCCTCATGACACACAGATATAGCTGTTTTCAAAACTTAGGAGTGATACTGCCTTCTATACAGCACATCAGTTTTGATTGCTTCCTCTGTCTGAGATGATTTAAATCTCTTTCTATGCTAGTCCTACTCACTAAGTAACAAACTCATGCTACTTTTCTTCAGGTCTCTTACCCCAGTGAACCAACCTGTCTTCTATAGGAGAAAGCATCAAGGGAAGGTATGTGGTGCAAAGCACACCAGCAGCCAGCAGAGTAATGACCACCTTCTTAGAAGAAGAAAAGGGAACTGAACCATACACACTAGGGTCACTACACAACCTTTCCCCCTGGGCCTCATTTCTAGGGTTACAGAAACTCAGTTTTTCAAAAAGGCAAAGTTAATACTTTCAGAAAAGCTCAAGGACCATGGGGCTTAGGCAAATACAGACCCACATCCTTGCTGACACAGGCAGACACTGCTTTCAGTCTGCAGGAAAATGTAACATTCCATGCACTATAGGAAAACATATCTGGCTCAGGGATCTGGAGGTTTTTGGCACTTAAATATTTCATAGGATCTAATATTAATAAATTATTTGGTGACTGTTCCTGGACTAAAACATCAGTTATATATAACACTTATCTTTAATATTTCTAGGATAAAATTTTCACGTTCAGTTCCTACAGCTCTCAGTATGTTTATCAAGATTGTGAATTTAAAAAAAATAAAAGATAAAAGGAAGAAGAAAAAAATATAAATATGTGGCAATATTTAAGGATGTAAGGCATGAGATCCTAGAGATTTATTTTGGATCTTCCAGTATAACTGTATTCATTGCTCTTTCCTCAGTTTTCTGACTTCCAAATATTTTTCTTTGATAGGCACGTCCTATCAAAATGTTTAGCATCATTCCAGAGTAAAAGAGCATCAATGGTGTTCTTCTAACATTATCTTAGCCAAAAAATGTTTGTGCCAGACTGTGTACTGCTAATACAAATACTGCCATGTTGTAGCAGTGAATCCTCAAACTCCTCTCTCTCCAAAATATCCAGAGTAAACCTCAAATTGGGATCTTTACAGAAGTATCCTTCATCAGGCAGCTCTTATTGATGTTTGTGACAACTGTGCCAGGTCAAATTCCCAACTCACATCCTGCCATCCAGGTTAAGCAGCTTAGTGAAAATATATAATATTGACAGCCAATTTATGTAAACCTGCAGGATAATGACATTAAACACACTTAGAAACAGCAAGGGAACAGTCAATATTACCTGCTGCTCTTGGGGTCCTATTTCTTATTGAAGGTGTTTGCTGGTGATGTAAATCAAATCAATTATTGGTCCAAAGGCTGAGAGCAGCAATAATTTAAAATAATCTATCTGATATTCCTAAGCATTCTTTTACTCTTGCCTTTCCTAGGAAAACCTCCTAGGTTGTGTCCCCGTTACAGCTGTATTAGTTTTTTTAAAGCTACTTCCTGCATGTACGTGCTCTTGTCACATTGTTCTCACCTTTCTAACTTCCACATCTCTGCAACAGCAGTACTGTGATTGCAGAGGGGACTCTACTATGTGGTCATATTTCTTTTAATCTTTCCTTCACCTCACTTACACACATTTATCTGCTGGTAATCCTTACATAATTTACTACAGTAAGATAGGAACTTATGCTGGTGAAGCTGTCAGTAATTTCTATAGACAGTAAAGTCTTCCTAGAACACCACAGGTTTTATATTTGTTCAAAAAGTAGAAATTGCTAAGTTATGTTAAAGATTTTATATAAAAGAAAGGAACAATTGACCACATTCTTGATTAATGATTCCTCTCATATTTCTAAGCACCAGTGAGCAATAGATGGTAGTAAAAATGGAAAGCAAGAAGCAAAAACAGGCAATGAAAATAACATGTATTTGGAGTTTCTTGCCATAGAATGGTGTTTCCTGTAAGCCTTCTGGCAGATATTTTTTCCTCATTACAGAGTTTTTCTAAAGTTTATTAAAATGATGGGGCACTGTTCCTAGCTTCCCACTCATACTCTTGGCAAAGCACAAGTCAAATTAGGTACTGATCCACAGTGTGTAGCTCTAAAACCCTGCAGAGCTATGCAAGATACAGAAACATTTTTTAGAATTTGCTTTGTTCCAACAGTCTTTGCTGCATGGCCCATTTATCTTCCTATAGGGAGCAGGGATGATTAATATGAACACCAAATACTAAGCCAACATTCAAGCCACCAACTCCTAAGGAAGCAAATTTACACAGCTACAGAGCAGCAGTTTTTTGCTATACAAAAATCAAGAATGAACAGAGAACTCTTAGCTTCAGCTGCTCTCCAATCAAATTTTCAGAAGTGCCTGTGCAATATATAATTCACTCAGTCAGTTTCCTCCTTCAATCAAGGTCTGTGTGGCCAGAGTTTACTGTAGAGGGAAGTTATCCCTCCTGGTCCCAATGAGTCCCCTCAGTGAAATTTAACCTGCATTTTGTGTTCTAAGATACTTTTAAAGTCCTTGGTGAAGGTATTTGTTTGGTTGTAAGCTTCTGTCTTGCTTATCAAAATAAATTACATTACCTTAATCCCTACAAGTCAAACTGTATAAACTATCAGCTTGCATTTCACCCTTTCCTTGAGGCTGAAGATCAAATGTTGCATTTTCATACTGGGTAGCAGATGTCAGGGCTTCATCTCATTGTTCATATCCCAGACATACCAGCTATCTAGAAAGTACTGGTTTTCTGACACGTAAATTTAATAAAGTTTTATAATACCAAAGACTGTTGTTTAGGGAAGTTCTTTATTTCACACAATTATGGAATTATTGTGGAAATCTATCCACTGGTGTCAAAAAATATTAACATCAGGACAGGAGGTCACTTTTCAGACTCTGCCTTGTTAGCTCTGCCTTGTAGTAACTTATTATCAGGATTTGCTATGAGTAAATAAAGATTAAAGATTAAACCAGGCTTCTGTTATAAAATAAGATGGTAAACTGCAAGTGTCAGTGCTACATATGGGAGTCAAAGAGAACAGAAAAAAGAACCTACAAAAGGAGCAAGAAGAAAAAATATTAAAGTTGAAGTACATCCCAGAGGAGTACCCAGAGCCATCCATTATAAAACATTATTTGCAGAGGTAACCCTGAAACTGTGCCTGCATTCTGCAAGCAGTCCAGTGCAACTTCATCAAATACATATATTTAAAGACTCGGACAAGAACAGTTACAACCAGTAACAACAGAAAAGCTTTAAACACTCAGATCACACTTAGTACACCAAGAGTAGCAAAAATGGATACAATTATCTAAGCAACGGAGCAAACTGCATTCTACAAAGAGAAACACAGTATAGCTTAGAATCTCCAGAATCATCTCGAACACAACAAAACACAAATTTTTACTCACAAAACACAGACAAAACCACACACATAAATCACAAAGGCTAATAGAAAAAAAATTAGCTTTACATGGTTAGAACACTTTTGGTCCTTTTTTTTTTGAAAGAAATAATTCTAAACTGGAACCTGAAGTAGAAGGAATTCCGTATTTATACACATCACACTTTAAACTGAAAGAAAAAGGCAAGATATTGAAAAATACTTTAAAATCAGTGAACTATTTAATTAACAGGAAGTACAAAGAGTTGTTTTGGCACAGCATTTGAAGGACAGCTTCAATAAAAACATTTCATTACAATGCTGATACCATACATGACATCCTAGTTGAACTACCAAAATATGAAGTTTGCAGTCTTAAACAGAAGTGCAACAGGAGATAGACTCAAGCGGGAAGCCCCCTCTAGCCTTCTACCATTCTTTTAAGGACGGCTCCCAGGCCACCCTTTGCCACTTTCAGTGGGGTCAGCTCTTCTTTATTCTCAATGTGAATACTTGCACCATGAGACACCAGCAGCTTTGCCTCTTCCACTCTCTCTTCATCGCAGGCTAAATGACTATAGTGAGAACAAGAAACCCACAGCCACTGTTAAACTGTCCAAGCTTTTAAAGAGCAATAATTATGCTAGTCAAAATGACAGTGTGAACGCTGGGGGGAGACACATCGGAGAACTACAAATCCAAAAGCAGCCAACTTCCTAGACAGATTCCAAAGCTTGCTGTCCAGTTCCTCTGCTGTAATTAAGCAACACAAGAACACTCCTCCTGCCGCTCTCCTTGCAATATTAAGACAGTTCTCTGGGTTAGGATTTGGCTCTGCAGTCAGCAAAGCTAAAGAGAACATAATCCCTGGTGAGCATGGAAAATGGCAATCTCTGTTAAACTGAAGGTGAGAAATAAATTGTCTGATGCTAAAAAATAATGCGTTACTGCAAACACGGCAAATGCTTTTTTCCATTTGGCATAGTGTCTTAGGAAGAACTGTGTGCATTCCAGGGCCATACTGCTAAAACATACTGCTTGATCTTATTCACAGCAAAATCTGGATTACACTGTGGTTTTGACACCAACTTCAAAGTAGCTGTAACCCTTACAGATTCAAATTTATTTTCTTGTTGTTGCTAAGGTAACAACAAATACAGGGCTGACGGTACTTTAATTGCAACTTATTTTCTTTAGAGGCATGAAGACAAGCTTCTAAAATGAGTTCTTGCTTAGCAGGACAGAACACACCAGCCTGCAAGACCAGTTTCCTTCAACTGATGTCATTAGCTCACTTTCTACCCTGTAGCAGCAATCAACATATTCCATATTAATACAAAAAGTGTTCTACACTCTTTCAGAAGATGCGGTAACACAAATTAAAGTATGCATGTACAGACCACTAGGTAAGGAAAAATACTAAGACCTTTTGAAATACTTTTTAATTGCACAGGGATGTGAAGCAAGAGAGTATTTTGAGATAATGAAATATTTAAATATATATATATTGAAGTAAAGGAGTTTCATTTCACAGAGACTACACTATATTAAGAAAAATAAAAACAAAAAATTACTTACAGAGGAGTATTCCCTTCAGAGTCTTGTATATCAACAGTTGCATTGTGCTGCACAAGGATCTGTACCATTTTTAGGTTTCCTTTGGCTGCTGCTCTGTGTAATGGGGTGGATTCAAAATGATCTGTTGCATCTGGGTCTGCTCCATTCTCCAAAAGCATGATTGCAATCTGAGTATGTTGAAAGAGAAAAGAGCAGGGGAGGAGGATATGGACTTAATATATCTAAAACCTTCTTCTAAGAACACCATGAGCTCCAGCAGCTTAGGTAAACATACCTCCTGCTTATTTTTGGAGGCTGCATAATGCAGGGGCGTGCAGCCATTCTGATTGACAGCATTTACATGAGCACCTTTAGCAATAAGGGCTTTCACAATTTCATCACGGCCTGCTGAAGCAGCAATGTGTAAGGGAGTCCAACCAGCCTGCAGAGGCAAGAAGATACACACTATTCAAACCATGAGTTTCAGGCAGAAAAACGTGATAATGCATAACCCAGACAAACCCGAACTTTTCACACTGCACATATTCTTACCAGTGTAAAGCTAAACTTTATTGATTTTCACTAGATGTAAGGCTCATGTCTTCTTACATGCCTGCATTCAGTACCTGGAAAAAGCTGCCAGTTAAATGAGAGAAATCACTTTTGCCATGCAGTTATGCAGGGTATCTTTGCAGAACACTTTGTCCATGCAGAATTCACACTACTGCCTTTTTAAGAACAAACAGCAGTAGTAAAAAAAGGGTGTTTAAAAGTTTCTTAAGCAATTTTTTTCTATAACCTACTCTCTGAACTGATATTTCATTCTTTATGGATGCCATTTAGGATGCTTTGTAATGGATGCAAATATTTCAACTATTTCTCTACTCCTTTCCAACTGTGAAATCACTGGACCTGCACCTGCTTTATTAACGCCTTCCCCAATGTGAGAAATCTTCAGGTGCCTCATGATTTGGCACAACATATTTGAGAGATCACACTGAGATAAAGGTAATGCGAAAACCCCAAAAGCCACGCAAACACCCTTGGTTTTGCAACTTCCTTCATAAGAACAGCTCTCCTAAAATTTCAGGACAATAAGCAAATCTCGTCCTCAAGCCTAGCTCCATACGAACTGTAAAATCCTTCACCCTGCCTTCCTAGTGCACACTGAGCAGCCTGGACTTTCCCAAGTGTCAGACACCGCGCTGCGCGCATCAGCCGACGGGAGGAGGGGGAAGAGGGAGGAAAGGAGCCGCGCAAGCGGCTGTGGGCGCTATCGCCGGCCGCTGTCAGGGTCCCTCTGTGGCTGAAACCATGACAGCAACGGGCTCCGGCAGCATCTGCGCACCGGGACCGCCCCGCACAGCGGCCCACGGCTCCCTCAGCCGCACCAGGGTAGGGCCGTGGCACTCACATCGTCCTTATCGTTCACAGGCACGCCGAGCCCGAGGAGGAGATCTGAGACATCCGTGTGTCCTGCCGAGCAGGCCCAGTGCAGAGCAGTGCGGTGATCCTGCGGGAGGGAAGAGGTGAGCGGGGCAAGGACGGAGAGCGGCTAGCAGAAGCCGCGCCTAGGTCGCCCGAGGCCGCAGCCGGCTGACCTGGTCGGCTCGCGTAGCCTGGGCCCTGTCGCGGAGCAGCAGCGCCCGCAGCTCCTCGAGGCGCCCCGCAAACGCCAGGTTACACACGACCAAGTCCGACACCGAGCCCTCCATACTACCCCGGCACCACCCCGCCCGCGGGACGGGGCCAAGGCCGCGAGCCGCCAATCACGAGGGCGCCGCGGCTCAGTCCTGCCAATCGCGCCTGCCCGCCTGCTCCGCCCGCTGCTCGGGCCGCGGGGGCTGCTTGGGTTTGTAGTCCTGTGGGCGCGGTGCGCTCGCAGCAGGACTGCAGCTCCCAGGGCGCCCCGCGGTGTGGCCGTATTGTGCCTCCGTGTCGGTGCGACGGGGAGGAGGATGGTGACAGCGGGAGGATGGAGTCCGGTGAGGGACGCAGGCACGGCTGGCGGGGAGGCGCTGAGAAGCCAAGGCCGCTGGCGCCGGGAGACGCTCGCGGGCTGAGGGGTGGGAGGGCGGCCCGGTGCGACCCGCCCTGAGGGGTCGCCTGGCGCTTGAGGTCCCGCGGCCTCTCCTGGGGGCTCGGGTGGGGGCCTGGACGCAAGGGGGCTCGGCTGGAGCCGGGGAACCGGAGCCGGGTCCGCCAGCCCCGCTCTGGCAGGCGTCACAGCTCGGCGTGGAGCGCTGTAGCGTAGCGCAGGGAAGGGTGAGGAGACCCCGGGAAGGGAAAAGAAACCTTGGCGGCACCTTCTCAAGTGGTCCGAAGTGTCGTACGGCAGCAGGGACGAGAGGCGGCTGCGAAGGGGGCGTAGATGCCTCCGGTTGAATTTCGGAGGTCGAGAGTGTGTTAAATCTTTGGAATCAAAAATAGATCACTTGCTCACGAAGTGCTGTGAGCGACGGCTTTTCTGATGGAGAATGCAGAGCATGGTGCGAGAAGTTGTTTTGCTGAGCTGACAGCCCTAGAGGAGTCTGTCGTGGTGTTTAACCACTTCCTGTGGGAGCGGTGAATGTTGGGGCTCGGCAGTGCCGGCCCCGGTGCTCCGGCCAGAGGATGGTGCAGCTCCCTTTTGATTGCTGGAACATATATTTCTTTAAATTGAATCTTACTTTATATACATATATATATATTATATATATATTTGCCTACTGATTATTCATTCTTTGTACTAGATATATGTGCACTTACTTGAAAAGTAGGATAAATCGTTTGCTTTCATTTTTAACTTACGATTTTTTAGCAGTACATACTTTAAGATTGTTATCATAAATAAATGATTTTCGATTAATTTTTACACTTGAAGAGTTGTTCCACTCTTTCAGAAAGCACCATTTTAATGATCTAGGAAATGGTTGGACTGTCTTCTTTTGGTAGTATTAATTATCATTTGTTATTTTTCACTAAAGAGATGTGGTATTGAATAATAACATCAATGTGTCTATTTTATTTATTTGTTTTCTAAATGTTTAAAATCTTCAGTTGGGAAAGTAAAGCCCAGTCTTGCTAACACTTTTCCCATGCTTCCCATTAAGCATGAAGTCGTAATCACTCTGATTTGTAATTATACTACATTTCAGATCAAGCTGTGGTGCCTAAATTTTTTTTCCTTTCCTTATTATCTTGAATCAAATTTCATCCTCACTGCAGTCATCCTGAACTTCTGTCACTGGCTTCAGTGAGACTGCTTATAATTAAGGTGTTACTCCTGGTGTTCTCTTAGCACTCACCGAGGATCTAAATAAAAACCAAGGCATTGGCTATTTCAGTGGCAGAACAGCTTTTAAGGGAGAAAATTAAAAGCAGCTGATAGCACTGCTCAGAAGCCCCAAAGGCTGCAAAGATTTGTTGCAACTAATTTAGTTTGAGAGCTCAAAGTTGTGCATAAAAGAACAAGGGGATAAAATGAAGTTTTAATTTTGTGTATTCCTGTTCAGTTTTATCTAGGTATGAAAACCAGATCACTATTTTGTCAGACTGCTTAGAAGAATTTCCAGAAACTGATGAGCCAGTGTGGATTTTAGGAAGACAACACCACCTAAACACAGGTATCTTTAGAATTAAATTATCTGTAACATCTGTAGAATATACATAGATTCACATGCAGCAACAGCTCCAGATTTCCGTATGTTCCCTAAATGTCTCATGAGGGAAATTTGTTCTTCATCAATGAGACAGCAGGTGTAAGCAGTGGAATTCGTCATGTACAGAAACCAGAGCTAAACTAACTGTAATGCTTCTAACTGTAATTCATTCAATATGATCACATTCATAGGAAAGACTGTCAGATATGAGCCTGGTCACTTCACAACATCAGGGCCTCAGAAATAAATATATAAATAACTTTTGGGAAATGTACAGCATTATTAATGTCATTTGCCAGACAATAAGGGATGCTGTCTGCAGCAACTAAAATCATATTTCAAATAACAGTAAGTTAGTCTGTGGCACATACTGCATTTTAGTGAAAATAAATACGCGACTTAAACATTAGAGCAGTGTGTTTATATAAAAATAAGATTTCAGAAATGAGTTTTGCTCCCTCGGGAGAATACAGGGGCATCCTCTTGTGTCACATATTAAATGCAGTGGCCACCGATGCATGCACAGCGTTCGGGACAGCCGAGGGTGCTGCATACAGCCTTGATCAACTGGAGAATCACTCGGAAAAGCCAGCTAGTTGGAGCCACAGCTAAGGGAAAATGCAGCAAATAGGATTCTTAAGCATTCGTCAGAGCCTTTGGAGAATTCTGCAAGTGCATGTGTTTAAACAAACAAGAAAAACAAGAGAGGTTTTATTCAATTTAACATTATTAACCTTTTCTTAAAATTACTTTTTTTTTTATTTGGAGGTAATGTATAATTCCATGTTGATTTCCATGTAGAACTTCTTAACCTGCTTTACCAGTTCTTTCCTGAGGACATAGTTCTCCAGAGTTGTTTTATTCAGGCTGGACACAGTCATTCCAAACACCTTGTAAAACTTCTTTGGGTAATAATTATTTCATCCTTAATAAGTTAACTTTAATTACCAGTCTGGAAAATCTCTCTATGTTTAAACTGCTGAAAACATTTTAAGAGTCTTGTATGTAAAGGCTAACAAGCCTTCCATGCACTTTATATGATGACTGTATATGGATAGTTTGAATTTTTCAGTTTTAAATCTGTTTTAATAATTTCCTCTTAAAATTATTCCAGACAAATCTAAGTTTTTGTTGGATATAAGCGGTCGTCTCTGGTTTACATATAGAAGGAAGTTTTCACCTATTGGTGAGTATGCATCATTCCACCTGCCTGGTTATGTATTAGCAGAATTAGTGATGATGTTGGGGACTGAAAAGTTATTTTTGCAGTACCAGAAAGTTTTGATCATAATTTAACTGCTTATGCAATCAAAAGATTAAAGCTATTAAAATCAGTGTTTGCTTGCACCTGTATATAATCAGGTCTTCATGTTTGCAGAGCAAGCAGTGAAGCAACACCAACACTGTGGAGAGAAAGGAGCTGGCTCAGTGCCTTTAACCTGTATGACAGTTGTTACAGGTTTGACTATGAGGTTCTTTCAGAAGCTGGGCTCCGTGTAGAGCCTGTGCTGACTGTGAGCAATTCTGTTCCCAGGAGGCACTGGTCCCTCATCTGACACAGGCTGGGGATGCATGCTGAGGTGTGGGCAGATGATGCTGGCCCAGGCACTGATCTGCAGACATTTAGGAAGAGGTGAGTACTGTTGCTGAGGCAAATTCTGTTATTTGGAGGCTGTTTCATTTTTGTTGTTGTTTTCCATAAAAGCTTTATGCTTTATTAATGAAACTTTCTGTGATGCCCTGATAAAGTTACTAGTGAACTATTGTCTGATGGGGCAAAATCATGTCAGCCTTAAGCAGAGAATCAAAAACAGAGGAAGGACAAATAGGGAAATCCCATTGTTGTTATTTTATACATTTTTTTGAGGAATACCTAAGTTGAAGCCAAGGGAAAACTTGCCACCATGGGTCTGAGTTCTTCACTTCTTTTTGTTACATAGCCACCAAAATGCTAGCCCAGGGTGACGGTGTGAGGAGTGACAGAATGATAGACACCACACAAAGTACTTCACAAACCATCCTCATCAGCCTGAGTCCAAACCATACAGCAGACCCCACTAGTGCCTGCTCTTAATCCTGTACTAACAGGATTATATTCCAGGGTCATGGGTGAGTGTTGTAGGTCTGCTCTGTGTGTCACTCTTCTGTCAATTACCTTGCTGTGGTTGGGTCTGTGATCTTTATGGTCTTTTGTCGCGGTTTCCATGGCAGCATGATTTGTGGATTTACCACTTTACCACCGAGTCCATAGAAAGATTTATCCACTTGAATAGCTGAATCCACAGAACAGTAGTGCAAAGATTTAACTGAAAGAGTACGCAAACAGATATTACCTGAGAGAAATTAGACCTTGAGCTTGCAGTATGGATCTAAATAGCATCAGCCCTGTGTATGTGCTCTGTTAGTAAATGTGATGTAACCTACCTTATGTTTGAAGCAGAAGCTCACATGGCAAAGCCATGATTTGGATTTTGCTGTGGGAGAGGGCCAGCATTGTGTTTGGACTTTGCTTTTTGAGTCTTACTATCCTACAGATGCTTGCAAATCTAAAAAAGTCCAAACAGAACAGAAGTTTTAAATAGTCTCGGAAGCTCACACAGAGCAATAGCTATCAATTCTCAGCAATGATCACTCAGGATATACTTGCAGTTGGCATTGTTATTTTAGTTTCTCAGTTTTCACACAATAGCATGTGATGGTAAAGGACAGCTTGATAATAAATGTCAAGGTGTGACTTCTAGGATCTCTAAATAAAATCTAAATATTAGAGATAGATTGTCTCTTAAGAACTCATTGTATGGCCTTCTGCCATCTAGAAATTTGATCGCTACAATGAAAACATTGTTTTTAAATCAGTATAACTTTTTTCCTGTAAGATTGGCAATGGGAAAAACACAAAAAACAACCAGAAGACTATCATAGAATCTTACAGTGCTTCCTGGATAGAAAAGATTGCTGCTATTCAATCCACCAAATGGGTAAGAACACACATCAACTTCCTTTTGCCTACTGAAATTCATACAATGTTGAAACTTTCTCATTTGAAATAAGTTAATTCAAACTTTTTCGAAGGTGATTACGAAGATAATGTGTATATTTATATATAAATAAAAATGTATGCAAGTGTGTAAAGTATAATAATTCAGAAATATTATTCACTATGACCTAAATAAATCTGTATTCTAGAATCTAGCTCTTGATAAAGTGTGCAAGTTTTGGGTAGCAGAGTTGATAGTATTAAAATAGATAGTACACTTATTGCTGTAATTTGCTGAATAAAGTAAGGACATATTTGTAATTGTCATTACAGTTTAGGAACTTTTTGCAAGGGTACTAGCAGTCATTAAGTTTTGAAGAGCATAGATTGAGAAAATAATTTTTGTTGCTAAATACAGATTGCACTTGCTCTAGAATGTTTGTCAAGATATTAGTAGGCTATGCTATTTGACAGAGACTGTGACCAGCCCCTCTGTGGTCTTTTTCTGTGTGTTTTTTCCCTTACAAAAACAGCACAGATGGGTGTTGGAGAGGGGAAGTCCATTGGAGAATGGTTTGGACCAAATACAGTTGCTCAAGTACTGAAGTAAGTCTTGGCAGTGGTTCCCTCAGAATGTGCTCCCAGGGCTGCTGAGCTCAGAGACTGCACAGTGCTGCTCGAGGCTGCTGCAGAAAACACGAAAGCTTCTCCTAGTCTGGAATGCATACTAGAGCTAACTTTGCTTAGGGGATAGGCAAACATGCTGGGTTTCAGGTGGAGGCTGGACTGCAGGTCCTGGATGCCATTTGCTGTAGCCCTGGGACAGACATGTTCTGGGGAGAGAAAGGAGCTAAAGGGCGTCCTGACCTCCAGCTCCTTTCCCTTACGAATTCTTCACAACTCACATACCAGATTTTCAGGCGTATTTTAGACAACCATCACCGCCTGCACAGCCTAAGAGCTCCCTTCTCCAGAGTTCTGAATGTCACACAAAGTGGACATTATGCCACCCTCCTAACTTTTGGGTACCAAAAACCTTGTGCTGCTCTAGCTTTTAACAACCTGAAACAGTTTTGTTTTTCATTGAGTTTAGTGGAATTTCTTAAGCACAAAATAATGTGCTTAAGACATGTAAAAAACTGGCATAGGAATTTTTTTATTCTCTTCATAATGTCAGGTACCATGGGCAGAATCCCACAGTGGAATCTGTTAATTGCAATAAAAGGTAATAAACCTAATTATGTGGCTGAGCTATTACTATCCCTGCATTTGGCAAAAGGACAAAACAGTTTTGACATGGTATAGTGCGTGTGTTTTTCCTTGAAGCACTCATTATTTTTTACTAAATAGTGTTCAGCACTAAAATTTATCTTTTTACTACATGGAGATTTAAAAAAACCCAACAAAATTTATTTCCAAATAAATTACTTTTTTACTCAAGAATCATTTACCTGTTGTGAGTTAAAAGCTACCCTCATGGTCCTAGTAAGCTTTTATTAATTATTGCCTCTGTGTTTTTTAGGAAGCTTGCTTTATTTGATGAATGGAATTCGTTAGCAGTTTATGTATCTATGGACAATACAGTGGTCATCGAAGACATCAGTAAGTAAAACAGGAGTTTTTGCAGGACTGCTTTAGTGCTCAGCAGATATTAAAGAGTAGCTCAAGCTTACGGCAACTGATTGTTTAGACAAACTACTTCTGGGAGTGTTAGGGTAGTGGTTGGATTTGATTATGTTAAAGGTCTTTTCTGGCCTAAATGATTTGATGATTCGGTGATTATTTCCTTGGTGACAAGTTTTTGATTTGACTTGGATGTATCTTAGTATCCTGAATGTATCTAAGTATGAGCAAAATCCTGGGATCATTCCTGTTTGTTCTTAGGGTAAGAAAAGGAACAAAGGAATTGGATACTCAGGTTTAGGGTTTCCAAAAGTAAAGTTTGCACAAAACAGTGAGGCATTTTTGATGACCAACTTACGTACCATGTGGATGAGAAGGTGGAGTCTGGTCTGTGCTACTTTAACTCCCACTCTAGCAATGAAATGAAGTTGCAGTATGTAAAAATACAGAGCATTGCTTGTAATGGAGTTTGCCAGAAATTTGCATGTCAGGCAAAAGGGAAATGAGGCACAGATCCTTCAGAAACATGTGGCCCATTTTCAGTTGTAAGAAGGGTGGGTTTACAAGCGGTATTTAGCCACAGCCTGGTTCTACTTTAGTCCCTTCTGCTTATTTTATGTCTACCTCACTGGAAGTGAAAAGTTCCCTGAAGAATTTCTAATGCTTCCTCTCTACTATATCGTCTCCCAGGCAAAGTTTGACAGCATTAATACTGCAAGTAGTAAATGCAATTTCAGTTTTAAACATTCATCCCCTCATTTTTCTCATGTGTCACTAAAGTTCCAGCAGATACTCTGCCAGAATTACTTCTATTAAACAGCCAGGATTTCCATGGCCTGCTCTTTTTGCCTTAACATAGGAGCTCTATAAAGCTGTCTGGACAAGTAATTTAATTCATGACTGAGAGGAGGATCTGCTCTGTATTCCTCTGTGCATTCACTGATCTCTCTTTTCATTCCCCTAGAGAAGATGTGCTGGTCCCCTGCCCAGAGCAGCAGTGTTGCCGACAGCAGTGCACATTTGCACAGAAGTCCTCTTGGCCAAAACAAGAACACAGCAGGATTGTGCCCAGGCTGGAAGCCCCTCTTGCTCATTATCCCTCTCCGGCTAGGGATTAATCACATCAATCCAGTGTATATTGATGCATTTAAAGTAAGGGATTCTTCAGAGACTTGTGTATTTGAAAAAGTTCAGGTATCTGTTGTATCAATAAACAAATCAATTAAATTGTTCTCTCTTTGGACTCCTAGGAATGCTTTAAGATGCCACAGTCTTTGGGAGCATTAGGAGGGAAACCCAATAATGCCTATTATTTTATAGGATTTTTAGGTAAGGAAGAAAGAAACTTACTCCAAATATCCTTATGACTGAAAGAGAAAGGATTTTCTTTGGGAAGGGGCAGTAAGTAAGCATTTTAAGCATGAGAATGGAGAAGAAGAAACATACCTCAGACGTTTCAGGAACAGTTTAAGACCATCCTTATAGGAACAGAAAAGGAGCAGCAAAGCTTGACATAAAAATATGGAATGATAAAAGCAAGAACAAGACATTAAGAAAAGTTTAGAGCATTCAACAAGTGTCAGATGTCACTGCTGCTTAAATATTGAAATTTTCTAATCATTAATATTTTCTAGTGAAGAGTGTCTTGTTTTATTCTTTTGCTTCCTGGCTTTCCTAAGTTATTGTCTCATATTTTTCAATTTTTTCTCAAATTCTTTTTTCTCTTCCTTCATTAATTAATGCAATAGTTAATCCTAGATTCAGCCTTTCATATTTCACCCTGGTCTGATTTGTAACTTGAATATTTTGTTCTTTCTTT
Source organism: Anthoscopus minutus (assembly GCA_013399455.1). Classification (NCBI taxonomy): domain Eukaryota; kingdom Metazoa; phylum Chordata; class Aves; order Passeriformes; family Paridae; genus Anthoscopus; species Anthoscopus minutus. The sequence continues at coordinate 23,889 of VWYI01004481.1, read as the reverse complement.
TGTAAAACTTGAGCTGTTTTAGTCAGACTTATTTGTTCAATTTCTGGGTGAATGCCTAATGGGATTACAGATTGCATTTGTGGTCATCCTTTATCTTTGATCTGAGGAATGTTAGGGATTACTAGCAGCTGAGATATTTAAAAACTCTACTGGACCTTAGATATATATAGATAAAGGAATAGATATAGATAAAGGTAGAAAAAACATCCAAAAAAATCTACCCTAAAAGTTAAGAGTGGAAAATCATACTAAATGCCCTGTGGGATACTGTGCCTAGCTTTCCAGTTCTCTTTAAAGACTCCCTAGCTAGAGAGTTGAGACACAGAATATGCTGATAATTATGTTTTACAAGTCTCAGTGGAATTAGTGTTTATTACTGGTTCTTATTTATTATCACCATATGGATTTTACCCCTCCAGGCAATGAGCTGATCTACTTGGATCCTCACACCACTCAGAGTTTTGTAGATTCAGAAGAAAATGGCACAGTTGATGATGAGAGCTTCCACTGCAAGCAAGGGCCACACAGAATGAAGATCATGAATTTGGACCCTTCAGTAGCTTTAGTAGGTATTAGAAAATAATAAATGTGTGTACTTTATTCAGAGCAAGATATCTGTGTATGTGTAAAGGCAGCAACATGTTTCCTTGATCACAGTGTGGATCACTGGGCACTCTTCTGCAATCTAAAGTTCAACACATTGTACTTCACATGTTAACTGCATAGGATACATTGATTTTAGCTCAAGCAGGGGACCAACAGTATCCTGAAGAGCCAGTTAAGTTTCTTTCCTGGACAACATAGACCTTTTCCAAGAAGTAGTTTGAAAGTCAAAGTAATGAACTGAATCAGGTTTGCTTATTTTATTCCATCACTATCATCTGTGCTTTTTAGAAGATACTCTTTAGAGTTGCTCTTTAGAAGATACTTACCTGGGCTGTTTTATTTAAGCTACAAATCTTCAAGTGGAATTACTTGTAAAAGTCATCCAGTATAGGTAACAAGAATACTGTGGTAGTTAAAGAAATTCAGTCTGATCTCATGCCAGTATCTTTGCTCATTGATGTGTTTAATATTACTATGTGTATTCTTTCCTTAGGGCTTCTTTTGCAAAGAAGAATGTGATTTTGATAACTGGTGTAGTCTTGTACAAAAGGTAATACTACTATCTTTTTCTTGCTCTGTATGAAATCATGGATACTGTTCTTTTTCTGGAAATTCCCTGCCTGCAAATTAAATGATCCCTAGTGATGGTGGCACTAATCATCAGGGAGAGCTGACACTGCTGATGGAGCTTATTCAGCATTTTGCAGCCCTAAGCCCTGGCACTGGGAGAACAAGTAGATACATCACTTTCCTGAGTTGGTCTTCTGTTAGCAGTGCTGTAATGAGCAGTTAGTGGCTCATACCCAAGTCATTTACTGAGAAACACAGTAAGCAGTTGGAATATTAAGCAACAGGAATGTGAAGAACCACCAACTAAAAGCATTTAGAAAAAGGCTACAGAAAGCAGTTTGTAAATAACTGAAGTAGAGGATATGACGTAGCTCACCTGATAGTGGTGAAATTTTGCTTCAATAGTAAGTTGTTTCTCCCTATCAAAACCTATCTTCCAAAAATCTGTCGGATTTTTTTTAGTAGATAGATCTGTCTTATGTTCCCATTGATTAACAGAAAACTTGAACACAGAGAGGTCCAAGCAAGTAATTTACTTCTAAAAGGCAGAAGTATGTTCTTGGTATCCGTTCGCTCCTTATAAACAAAATTTGAGATATATGGATATCAAAGCTCATTATAATGCACTGATAAGTTGTAGAAGAGTTTAAGTGATCCATCTTCCAGGTGTGTTTTCAAGTAGGACAATACTAGAGATGTGTTTAAATGTTAAAAATATCAAAAAGCAGGCAGTTTTTTGATTTGTATTCTGTCCTCAGGAGATTCTAAACCAACAAAGCCTACAGATGTTTGAGCTGGTCCAGAAGCACCCACCACACTGGCCTCCTTTCATACCTCCAACCAAGCCAGAAGTGACAACCACAGGAGCAGGTGTGGTACCACTGAAAATGCTTCTGGGAAGCAGAGTGAGGCTCCTCAGCCAACAGGAGAACCATCACAGGTGGAATAACTGGCCTTTTCTGAGGATCAAGCAATCATTGCATGATTAAGAGCTTTACTCTTACGGAGTATCAGTTATCCAAAACAGGCCATGTCCAATTTATTTACAAGTGTTAGCACAATATATTTTAAATTCTTCAAAAATACTTCAAAAGCAGCATTTCAGAAGGGGAGGTGGGAGTGTTGAGGGTTTTTTTAAGTAAACAAAATCAGACATGTCTTTACATTCTAAATTGTTTTTCAGAACTCATTGAATCTACTGACAAGTTATTTGAATTGGAAGAAGAATTTGAAATCCTGAGTGTATGAAGGAAACTGGTGACCTTTCTGAGTATTGAACATATTAGTAATATTATTTCATTGACTTAAATTACACAGCCATGTTAGCCCAAAAGTGCCTGAAATCATGGATAACAGAGCACAAACACCTAGTATCGTCCACTCTAACAGGGACAGCTCCTTCTGTCAAAGACCTTCCCCAGATGGAAAGATAGTGAAAGATTTAATTACAACGCCGTGAAACTGAACCTCTTTTTAATGTCTGTCTTTCTTGGAGACAAATGGACCTCTGAGATTAAGGCAAAAATAATTCTGTCAATGGGCTGTATATTTGCAGAAAGGCATATAACATAAAATGGATATTTCTTGCTCTCATATAATGCAATAGTTTAGTTCTTAAAGCAAAAGAGTCTTCACTTAAGGAGAATGTTTACTTCTGGTCCGTCCCGTGGGCTGCATCGTAGAAAAAATACATTGTCTTGTTTAAAAGATCAACTTGATCAGGAGAAAATTGTTTCCTTGTTAAATATTTTAACATGTATTTGAGCAACCACACTTTATGACAAAAATGTTTCTGTGAAAGGAGCTATGTCTAAGGTATCCGTTTGCAATAGCCTTCCTGTTGCTGGGAGACCTCAAGAGGAACAGAAGCCTCAAATAGTTGATACAGATCACAACCACTGTTGTAGTTATGTTTCACCTTGACCTTAAAGTTCAATCATTAAAACTTAGGCTGACTTTTCTTTTGGAACTAAAGTGAGTCAACTGTACCTTATTTATTTTAAAAAATATCTACACAAGTATCTCTGTTACTGCACTTTATCTGTGCATCAAATAAATTTCTTAAGCTTTTCAAAGGTTGTATGCTGCTATATTTTGTTAATTTGTTTGTGTGAACAAAATATAACCCAGGTTATCTTAAAACTTAATGTATAGGCATATGCAAATTACTTAATTGTTGGTTTTTGACTTGTTGCTTTTTGAAATCTGTTTTGGTAAAAGTGCCTTAATTCTCCAGGTTTATGAGAAGTGCTGGTGCAGCTTTGTTTCTTAGGAAGAGTATCTCTGTAGCAGCTATAAGAAAACCAGCTCAGAATTTTAATTCATTATACAGTTCCTTTTTACTATCAGACAGTCCCCATTCTGATCATTTTGTCACAATAGTGTAATGGACATGAATCTCACACTTTCATCTTCAGTAATAAAATAGAGAAATCCTGAATGTTGTCTTCTCTCACTTGCACTTCTGGATGAGGGCCAGTGTGACTTTCAAGAAAATAGTCATGACCTGGGCACACTTCATCTTGTTTGCCTTCAATGGTTATTAGCCATGGTTTGGAAACTATACGTCTAGGAAAAATACAATTTTCTCTCCCTCTTCAAGGATTAGCTGCATACATTTAGGTTTTTTAAACAAAGTATTTCTTCATTAATACATGAAGTTACTGTGCTTATGACATCAGTTGCAGCCCTCTCCTCCCCACAGACAAAAATATTAAAATGAGCTCTTACTCTGAAATGCTCAGTCTTAAGCAGTACCTGCTAAAAAAAAATAATTAAAAGACCCGCAGTGGAGTACCACATGCTTATTCCCCAAGCTACCCTAAGGCTCTTCAAATAGGAGCCTAAGCCTTGCAGAGCTCTTGTAGGATTCTGGGTAGGGGTAAACAGGTGGATGGAAATGGGGCTGATGGCAGAACAGCTGGTGGTTGGAATTCCTGCTCCATGTACCTGACAGGGAGTGGCTGGTGGAACTGGATTAAAGCCTGGGCAGGGGCAGCAGTGGAGCTGGTTACTTCAAGAGAAGCAACTCTCTAAAGACAGTGGTGCTTAAAATGCATAAAGCTCTGATTCTGGGGAATAAATTAATTGAATTTGTGTGTGTCATGTTCAAAAATAAAGCCAAGTCCCTGCAGATAAAAGACCTGACCAACATCTCCTTGTAGCACCACAGAAACCCAGTGGCTGAAAATTTCATTGTACTTTGTCAGTTATCTGCATGATTTTTCAGAAGTCTTGAGCTCTGCTCTGTGCACACAGTTGTTCTAGAGTTGCATGTATATAACCCAGGATGTAAATCCAACATGCTCTGTCTGTGCCAGGACAGCTCGAAAGTAGACTGGAGACCCTGCAGGAAAGGACTGCTGCTTAGGAGTGTTAAAATGCCTTAAATATACTTGCAAAATACATCCAAAGTAGTTGATGATCTTTCACAATTAGGAATAAGTGAGATGAAAGACTACATTGTTCCTCACAACTTCCCTGTTCGTCTCTAATGTAGTTCAACGTCTGGAGAGCTCTGACCTCCATCTATGAAGATAATAATGTGTTATGCAAGTAATACTTTAATCTTTACTGGTTATTTTCTGCTTAAAATAATGTCTTAGTCTTGCATTCATAATATTTTTCTGAATAATTTTATCTTAAAGATTTTTAAGCCAAGGTAATGGTGTATTTGCAAGGCACTCCTTTGAAATGTCCTGGGATGTCAATAGGCAAGAATTTAACACACTTCACTCTAGAAAGGTTAATGGTAATAACTACAGTCCTACTGAATGAACTCATTAAAGGTAGCATACCTTTGTCATGGGTTTCCCTTAAAATATACTAGGAAAATCCAATTAGTGCCAGTTCTCTTTAATTACACCCTGAAGGAAAGTTAACAGTGCATACAGTAGAGATACAGTTTTCTTAAACTAACAGTAATAAAGCCCAGAGGAAGCAGTATACAACACATGGTGACTGCAGGAGTAAAAAATGTACATCTCGTAACTACTTACTCCTGTATCTGCAAAAGCTTGCATGCCATCTAGTAAAGGCTCTACTTTTCAAACACACACAGCATGAATAATTATAAGTGTGCCAAAGCTGCCTCAGAAAGGAAATTTATTTTCATAGTAATAAAATGTTGGCTAATAAAGTATGGCTGCATATCACTGGTTGCAAAGAGATAAGCACAGACCTCGAAGACAAGAGACCTGGAATGTATTTCAATAGAAAGCAATGAAAAATAGTGGAGGTGTTTTGGATTTATCTTCTCATGAAAAATTGCATTTTTCATTGCTGTAGCTCTTTAAGGTCAGCTGTGGATATCAGTCTGGATTAAAACTGGTTACCTGTCACTGGAGAAAAGAATGTTCCATCTATGTAATAAGCAAAGCAAAACATTAATTTTTCAAATTTTCTAAGAAAATTCATTATTAACCATTAGTGCATAGTGTTTCCAAGTCACCCAGCATACAGTGATAAATTTTAGCTAGTTCTGTGTTTCACAGGAGAATGAGTCTCCACTCCCTTACACTAGACCAAATACTGTTTGCAAAGACACTAACTAAGCATAGCTTTGGCAGTCTCTGGGTGATGACTAGATGTGCCTTGAACAGAGGAGTGGTACAAGGTGTCACCTGCTCTTCAGTCTGAGTAAGGAACTCACTGAGACTTTCTGAGGTAGCCATAAAGGAGGGGAAAAAACATTGAATTGAAAATACAGCACCATGTTTCATCAAAGAAATGGCTTCAGAACACCAGTCTTTCCCTCCTCTGTGTACAAACTCCTGGACCTGAAAGTTGATTTTTGTAGAGTTCTGGCTGTCTTGATTCACCCATCAAACACACACAAAACAGGTTTGTGAATTTACCCTTCTCCCATCATTGATGTCTAATCTGGGGTAACAAAGACTGTTCCCATAACTGCATTTCTGTTACTACAAGTTCTTCATGCACACCTGGCAGCGGCTGACACGAGTCCGAAGCTGCCCTGCTTTGAGAGTCTCTGACGGAAGAGCACTGACAAACTGTTGCTCCTGCTCCACCGTGGTCAGCCAGAAGCTGTACTTGTTGGCAAAGTAATGGCACGTTCCCCGAGCACCATTGCACTCAATGAATGGAGTAGCTCGGAAATCCTCCAGGCAGGAACCAGGTGAGACAAGGGACTGGCCTCCACCTTCTGCCCCTGCTGCAGTGTGCTGAAATAAAGATGGCAAGTTGAGTGAGCTCAAAGGAAGAGAAGGAGGTAAACAGGGGTTCTGCTCTCCTGGTTCCATTGCTAAAAGGAGTGAAACAGGCAACCAAAATTATACCCTGGCTATGTGTATCTGTCTCTTGACTCAGGGCTAGAAGGCAAAAAGCAAAGGAACATACTTAGTCTGAATATGCAGGCCTGGAATAATGGAAAACCAGCTTTTCACTTAAAAGTTGATGAAATTTGGAAATATTAATGCTGACATCACGTTTTTCTAACAATCTTACACTAATTAGCTTCTAGGAGAGTGCAATGGAAACTTTTTCCACTGAGAAAGAGGATTAAGTCAATCCTGTCACTTAATTACTGTTCCCACATATTGATTGATTGATTGATTGAAGAACAAACATCTGTGGTGATATAGAACTTAGGCAGCAGTGTTACCACCAAAACTGATCAGGGCAGATGCTAAGCAGAGCAAACAGAGCTACAGCAACTCAGCTGATGAAGAAATGCACTGAGGCAAGAAGAGATAGGGTTCCAGGTTCCTGTAAGTAACTCACAGAACACAGTCTCAGTGACCTCATCAGCAGAGAGGAGAAACTGGAATGTTCAAAGCTGCCTTTGCACTAGCAGTAGTGTCCTTACCATAAGGAAGGAGTATCCTATCCACAGGCTGCGCCAGCCCAGAGGACACTGTGGGATGGTGATGTCCTGGCTGTGCACAGCCACAGCCTGGGAAGGTGATTCACACACAGAGCACCGGCTGATGTACTGTGGGATCTGGATGCTGTCCACAGGCAGCATGGGGATGGGAGCAGTGGTGGAGAGCCAGTAGGACTTGTCATTTCGACTGGCATAGTAGCACACTTCATTTATATTGCAGTAAATAAAAGGCATGGTGCTGAAGCGAGGCAAACATGAGCCAGCAAAACCTGGAAAAATTGGAGAAGTGGTCATCCCAAGCATCTGCCAAACACTCCCATACACACCAACATTCAGTGGTGAGGATGGCCAAGAGTGACACTACTCCCAGTGCGCATCTGGCCAAGCCAATTGTCACCACCTCCACTACAGCCCACTACCAGGGAGGATGGCTTTTTAAATGCAATTTTGACCTGTGTTGTTCATTCTTGAAATAATTCTGTCAACTCACCAAGATCCTGGTTGTGTGACTTCTCCTGTCCCTCCACATACAATAAGCTGTAGCCGTCCCAGAGCTTATTCATTCCCATGGGACATGGGGGTATCTGATCTGACTGACTGTGTTTCACCAGAGTGTATCCAACGCCCACACTGCGACCAGGCATTCCCGGCAAACCATGGGAACCCAGCTTCCCAGCAACACCTAGAAGACAGAAGAATCACTATTGCTAGTGCACAGTGTGGACATCAGCTAGCTCTGCTGAGCCCCACTGGCATTGCTTATGGCAATCTTGTACAATGAGGAGCCTAAGCTATATGGTTGCTATGAATTACTAAACTGAACAGCTCCAAAAGTAGTCATTTCACAGCACCACCCACCCCTTCCCTTCCTCTTTTAGTTTTCTTTCTTTACCAACAAATATGGCGCCAGTGTGTTAGGTATATCTCACAGTACAGTAGTTCTGAGGATCTCCAAGCACCAACCAAAACCTAATTCATTCATTTTTGCTATACCACTCTTGATGATATTCTTCTTCTTTCTTACTGTGCCTTTCTTCTACTCCTACTTCCACTACTGTGTTCAAGCCTCACAGTTATATTTACTGTGAATATTATATCACTCTTCTAAATCTTCAGAATTAAAACCAAAAGTTGTCTAGAATTGTACCTACAGAAACACCAGCAGTAGTATCAACAAAGACATGTGACAAAACTTTCCTCACTGAAGATTAAATTTCCTTCATTGTAGATATGTAACACAATGCCACAGACATCTCCTGGTTTTCCTAAGGTAATTGCGTGTTAGGGAGGATCTCTGCAGAGGCTGTAAGCAAGCACAATTCTATCACTTGCTTCTTTTTGATCTGTGCTCCCCAAATCATAAAATTACCTTCAAATCCCTGTGGTCCTGGGGCACCTGAAAGTCCTGGATCCCCAGCTATGCCAGGAGTTCCAGGTAAGCCATCACGTCCTTTCAAACCAGATCTTCCTGGCAAACCTTTTGGGCCTGAAATAAAATACAGTTATTATTATCATTATTTCCTCATACTATTGCCTTGACTCCTGCTATCATATTCCAGAAGGGAAATAAGATGTCGGCAGCCATGCCAAGAGCTCACTCTTCACCATCTGTGGTTATAATCAGCCATCTCCAAAAGAGACTCCACCTCATCTGGTTGTCTGTAAAAGGATTAGAGGTGCAGCTGAGTATCACACATGGTTTAAAATGCAGCATTATATTTGTATATATTATATTTGTATGGTTTTTGATGGAATTTTTTCCTTAATTAAAAAAACCTGTAAACATTCCTAATGCACTTGAAAAAGTAGTGTTTTTCTTCCAGAAAGCAGCATTTTGGTGATCTGAGTGTACTTTTTACCTGGTTTTCCAGCTGTGCCATGGAATCCAGGATCTCCATCAAAGCCAGGAACACCATCAATTCCTGGCAGACCAGGTAATCCTGCAGGGGCTGTGAGTTCTTCTGGCTGCGGGGTTACTCCTGGAGCCCCTGGTCTGCCAGGGAGACCTGCAGATGGGGCAAAGGATGTGTAAGTACTCCACAGATTTAATACTAATCCTGACATAGAGGAGAAAAATGTGAAATTAAGACTACCTTTGTATATCAGCACTGAATATCTTGTAAAAAGTATGTCAAGTTATTTCTAACTTATTTCAGTCTCTGTGGGGATTCCAAGAACAGAAAGTTCTCAAAATATTGTGTATGTAAGCTCAAACATAGACATGAACACAGGGTTCAACCTGAAGCATTGGAAAAAACTTCCAGATTTAAAACCAAAAGCAAGAATGTAGGTTTGTAGTTTAGATAGAAAAGACATTAAGCTAAGTAGTGGAAAGTTTGAAGGCTAAGATATAGAAGTAGTTATAAAGGTAATAAGAAGTTTAAGTTATAACAAGTAGTCTTGTGTTTCATATGATTGGTTAAGAACATCCGCACTGCAGCAAAGACCTATAAAACAAATTAACTACTAGTTTAAAAGTACAAACATTCTTTTGTGGCAGAAGTTTATTGGCTAATTAACCTTTAAAAAGACCTTGTGACCTGTGGTCTTTTGACCGCTGACCACAGTCATCTAGTGAATGTGGTGAAGATGCTCTCACAACTTCAGAGACTGTAGAAGAATATTAATAAATCATGCTTTAAAATGTATTGAAGTGGTCCTGTCTCTCTCACAAAACCCCAATAAGTCTCTTAAGAAATCAAGAGTCTCTCAAATAAGCCCATTAAGGGAGCTCTGAAGTCATCCCCTGCCTAAACCAGGTGCAATAAATGAGAACTTTTTAAATCCTCCAGCACTCACCTGGATGGCCCATTTCACCTTTCTGCCCCGCAAAACCAGGATCCCCTGGAGGCCCATCTTTACCTGGCATCCCCATTAGGCCAGGCTCACCTCTTGCTCCTGTAAAGACATACAGCTGAGACTGGGGCTAAGCACTAATTCTGACCCACAGCTGCAGCTCTCAACAGCACTGGGGTTCCGAGATAGAGGGAGCCACAACCCTCAAGCCAGTCTGTGCCCAATTTCACATCCACAATGGCTGCAGAGCCTTAAGACAAGAATTTCCACTGCTACCTAATTGTACTTTATTGGAAGTACTCTTCCCCTTTCTTGGGTAATCCAGGGACAGGGTTTGGAGAGTACACATCTTTGCTATTTGAAATCCATTTCTATGCACAGCACAGAGGGATGGGACCTGCCAGCCTACAAAGATAGCAGACAGTTGTTCATCTAGCAGTGGTTTTCCATCCTGCCCTGGCTTTTGAGCTGTGTGGTGTCTCTCAAACCTTGGTCCTGGAGTCCCTGTGTGGCCTCCTTTGGTACAGACTAGACATCAACATGCTCCCTGCATTAGCCCAGGACATCATGTCTGAGCTCCTACAATCCTCTTAGCCTCTTATGGAGACGTAAAACCACCACACTTATGCCTCTAAGCACACAGGACAGGCGGGATGAAACAGCAACTCCAGTCCTTGCCTAGAAAGTACAACAACATTGTGGTCAACAAGCACAGCAACATTGCAGGTAGACACAATTTACTCTGAAAGAAAAACAAAGATAATAGGAAAAAAAATAATTAGGGATACATTGAAGAACACCTGGAGCCAGCCCAATTTGCTGCTTTTGGAGTTAGTAGGTAAAATCTGCAGGAGTTGAAAGATTGAGACAGCAAATTCAGCTGTTACACCTGAATGAGGAAGCTACACTAACCACCCAACAGCCATTCCTACTGTCAAGATGACAGCTGCCGAACCACTCCCAGATCCTTTCAAGGCAAGATTACCTTTCAATCCAGATGCTCCAGGGAGTCCAACTGGACCACGGGGTCCCATGTCGCCCTTAATGCCTTGCAAGCCAAGAGCACCAGGGAAACCTGGGGTGCCTGTGTCACCTTGATCAGAAGCTGGGCCAGGGGGCCCTCGTGGTCCTGGAGGACCTGGAAAACCTAGAGATAACAGAGTTATTTGGCAAAATCTACTCCTGGAGCAAAGTAACTGCTGGGGCTATCTCCAGCATTTCTTTCTGTCTGGGGAAAGATTGGAGTCTCAGCTTCTCCAACAAGACTGTGAGGTACTGAATGGGTACCAGTGCCATCATGACAAAGCTTCCAAACTGCACACACCTGAACTGCCATCAGTGCCTGGAACACCAACATCTCCAGGTCTCCCATATATATCAGACAGAAGAGAAACTCCAGGTGTTCCTGGCAGGCCAGGCAGTCCCATAGGACCAGGGGGACCTAGAATAAGAAACACAAAGTGAGGGACAACCAAAGGTCTTCATGGATCTTCACAGACATTGACAGAAGCAGCGGCTGGGGAACATTTATATTGAAGAGAACAAAAACATCTCACTACAGGAGGGGAAACAATACATATTGTGCTGTTCAGGAGAGATAAAGATACTTTCAGAACTGTGCAACTGTTTCTCAAACTACAGAGCAATGTCACAGATTTTACATTTACTTGTCAAGCTTCTTACTACCTTTGAGGCTTCAAGAATTGTCTTTGGTAGTTCTGCTGACCATGTAACACATTAATCTCAGCTGCAATACATCCTGCTTCCAGAACATCAGTATTTACCTATGTCTCCTGATGAACCTTTTGGTCCAGGGAATCCTGCATCTCCTCTTCCCAAGCCTGGAGAGCCTTCTTCACCCTTTGTACCTGGGAGACCTGCAGGTCCTTTCAATCCAGATTCATTCTGACCTAATTAAATATGATTAACAAACATAAGAGAGCCTATGCAAATTGCCTACTAACAGTCATATTATTACACAAAATGAGTAGGGATTTAAAAACTATCCATGTACTATTGTCTCTGCTGTTTTCAGTAGAGCACTTGAAACTGATGATTTGGTGCCTAGCATGCTACTCTGGTTGCGCAGAGTGGATTTAAACAGTATGTGAGATGCTGAGAGAAAAGTATATGACTCTTCTGGTCTCTCCACATGCTCTTGCACAAGAATAGGAACATAGCAGTCCTGTGACAGGATCTGTTGCCAGCCTGTATGCTGTGTCTCTCTCTCTTGAGGACACACCAGACTCAGGCTTCTGGTGTTTAAATAACCTTGTGGGCTTCATGCTGCAACACAGGGAAAGAGTTCAGTTTGCACAAACTGCTCCAGAATGCACACAGACAAAAATGGTGCAGGACAGAGGCTCCCAGGAAACACTGCAGAGAGCTGTTCAGCATGCCACTCTGGGAAGAGTATACACCAAAAGCAGCTCTCTCAGGAAAATTGTGGAGGATCTATATACTGCAAATCATTGCTTTCTGATAATGTTTTAAAGAAAGAAAATATGGGTATTGTTTGAGTTGTAAATGTCAATTGTGTCCGTTTTCAGGCATAAAACAGCTGCCACAAATTTTAGGCGCTACTTTACAACATGACTATAACTAAGCAAGCCTTTTTGGTAAGGTCTTTCTTCACTTCTTTACTTTAGTAAAACTTTGTTTTCAACACAGAACTACATTCCATTTCATATGATTCAAAATATGAAAAAGTCCAGCAAAAGCTCCCTAAAAGCAGAATCTGGAAAAAAAAAATCAAAGAAATCAGCTTCTGATTTTATTGATGCCTTCCTTGAGCTCCAAATTCAAAGCAAGCATTTGGTGTTGCCCTGCAAATCAAACATCCATTAGAAAGAATTTTATTATTCATTCCATTAGTTTTCCAGAAGTGACACAGTCCTTCAGGAATTCAAAGAGAACCATCACCATAAAAGCTTCTTCCTCTCCACAGGCTGTGTTCTGTTCTTACTGGCATTGAAGAAGAATTAGTTCATGCACATTCAGTATCCTGAGGTTTTTCTTCAGGTCATAACTAAAGACAGAACTGGGTGAAACAGGGGAATTTTGCAGGAAACTCTTCTCATAGTGGAGCAGTTACTTATTTCCCTAGCTATGACACTTCCACTACATGTTTCCTTTACCTGGTGTTCCAGGAGACCCTTTTGTGCCTGGCAAGCCATTCAGACCATTTAAACCTGGAAATCCATGAAAGCCTGAGGAGACATTGGGAACACATAAGTAAACAAATAGGCAAACAATCTAGTTAGGTGGAAATGTGTAAGATGATTCATGGAGAACACAGTACACAAGAGAAATCTGACACACAGTGGAGCACAGTATGTAAAGCTGTCAAGTACTCCTTCACATAAGTGCCCTTCATGGAAACTCTTCCCACTGCTGCCTCCAGTTTTACCCTCCATGAACACCCATTAGTGATTCAAATCATGTGACAGCCTCTCCCTTTCCAACTATTCCTCTGCACATTCCTAGCAGCTGGTGTCTGCACAATGTTGCCAAGAGGGAGTCCTTTCCCACACACAGCTGGCCCATCATACACTGCCTGCCAGAAACATTTGGCTGAAATAATTGCTTTTCTGACCCAACTTCTCCTTCATGTGCAGATTGCACATATACCTTTAGGTCCTGCTGTTCCATGAGCTCCAGGGAATCCAACAGATCCTGGCTGTCCTGGGGGTCCTGGTGGGCCAGGGGCTCCTCTCAGCCCAGCATTTCCAGGGATTCCTAAAAGCAAGCAGAAAAATATTCCTGTATTACACATCATGTCCAGGCTGAAACAGCTCATAGCTCCATCTTGCAGCTTCTGTTCCTGAACTTAATTCATAGGACGGGTGAATAAACTACTATTTAAATAACACAAAATCAGATCCAAATCTCTCCTCAATGCCGCCATTAGCATCACATTAATCAAACTATTTATTCAATGAGGTTTTTTATCATCATCCACTAAGTAACACATGAACACCACACAAATAACTAATTAAATTGTTTTTCAAATAAAACATTTCAATGACAACTTTCACTGTTCTCCGGCCTTTGATCTTGATAACTATTTGGGAATCTACCTGCTAATTACCCCACAACCCAAAGACACTTGCAGCCATTCTTCTGGGTAGGTTTGGCTCCAGAGAGGGAACAGACAAAAATGTTGCAATGAAAGAGCTGTGAAGAAGCTTCTACTGCTTATATCTAACTGAGATCTTCCCTATTTGTTAATGGGATTCCTTTGGGTTTCAGTGTTGCAGGATTGAGCATATTTGACTAGCGGGACAAGGTGACACCTTACACTACTGTCAAAGAAAATTCCCATTTTCTTGCCAAACTTGTTTAAGCCTCAGCTGAGACAGGCCAAACATGGCTAAGGAAGCATCAAGGTGAGGTTGTCATAGTCACAATATGAGCTGCAGAACTTAGGCGCTCAGTCCAGTACCTGCTGGTCCTTCTTGGCCAAGATCTCCTGGGCTGCCTTTGGGTCCATTCACCCCAGTGTTTCCTGGGTAGCCTGGTTCACCCTTGAGTCCTTCTCTCCCTCTCTCTCCTAAAAGGATATAAACATACAAGCCAAACTGGAGGAAGTCACTGAAGAGGGTGAGAAACATGGTATGCTGAGGTTGCAGCACTTGTGTTTGCTCAGCCATTGCCTGGGCTCTGGGCTGGACTCCCCAGGTGCCAAATGCCAGTGCAAGCTCACAGGTGCCTCCTCCAGAGGTGAACTGAACCCAGCATTAGAACTGGGCTGGTCTCAGATGTGTTCATTATCATCCAAATTGTCCTCCGTCCGGATTACAGACTCCTCAAATCTCACTTTCAGGATTATAAAAATACCCAGATACGGGAATGCTAGCCTTTTTAGTCTCTAGAATTTTGTATTCTTGAAGTGAGCAATCAAGGCCTACTTTACCTGGAAATCCTGGGTCTCCTCTATCTCCTTTTGGTCCAGCAATGCCAGGCACACCAACAGACTCTCCCTGTTCACCTGGAAAAGAAAGGAAAGGCCATTCTGTCATTGACTGTGGACATCAGTTTCCAGGGTTTGTTCAAGAAAATAAACCTCACTGTATTTCAAATTCATGGTGCAAACAAAGACAATAGTAAATGATGCACCTGAGTCTGAAAATGCTTATAACCATCAATGGCTGCAGATCCACTCATGCAAATGCACAAGACAGACGTTTACAGGTAATTCCACAACATTCTGCACTTATGACATGAGGAGATGAGATAAAAGTGTCCATCTTGCACTGTCCAACAGGCTTCACACAGTGCTGTGGACAAACTTTCAGTGGACCATAAAGTATTTACACCTGGGGTAGGAAATGGTGTGTCACAGCTTGGTATTGATCTTATCTGAATGAAGCCTCTTACAAGGGAACATGTACTTGGAGCCAGTCACTGGAGAGCAATGATGCTTCCACAACACTACTTATTCCTTTGTGTCATTAATATTAAGACTGTGTATAATGAAAGGCCATGTACACTATGAAAGATTTTTTTACCCTTTGGACCAGGAAGGCCAATAGGTCCTGGGAATCCAAGTGCTCCTGTGGTGCCATCTGAGCCCTGGAAGAAACCAACCCAGCAACAATTAATCTTTGCTTTTTATTCTTACTGTTCCAAGCTTGGGTCATGTGGACAACAGAACACAAAGATGTAGGAAGAAATAGTATGTAAAATGTCATTTAAAGGTATGAGCCAACCAAAAACAATCTGGAAGTTTTGAAAGGAAAAATCCTGCCAGCTTCTGCTCCTGTGCTATAGAAGTAGCAATTAGAACACAGGGTTTTCCAAAATGTATCCAGAGAAGAAGATGATACTTGAGAAGACATTTACCCTCTCTCCTGGCATTCCTGGAAATCCCATGATACCGTGCGCACCCTTCTGTCCTGCCAGGCCAGGTTGTCCAGGTGGACCAGGGAAACCTGGGTCACCATGAAGACCTCTTTCTTTGCTTGGTGACCCACCTGGACCAGGGAGACCAGGCTGTCCACGGCTTCCTGGGATTCCTTTATCACCTGGGTAATACAAAAGAGTGGAATTACATTCAATAATACAGGCATCCAGCTCATTTGGGTCAATTGATCTGTTACCCTAAGCTCCCCTAAAGAGGAAGAAGGGATGGCATTAGATCTACAAAGCAGAACTTCAAAGCAAACCTGCTTCCTCAAAATACAGAACTGCCATATGCATTGCTAGAATGGGAATGGCAGAACAGAAAACAGTAACACTGTAGGCACTGCCAAAAGAACAGATCATGCTCCACTGATAAGAAGACCAGATACTGAAAAACTGATGCTGGCAACTAACTGCAATGTTGTGAAATACCTCTAGGTCCTGGGAATCCTCCAAGACCGGCTAATCCAGGATCTCCATTGTCTCCTTTGATTTGCAGTGCCTGTTCTGAAGTCCCAAGAACAGGAAGACCTGGTGGACCTATATCACCTCTGTCACCTGAAGAAATAAAAAGTCAGAAAATCTTCTTGCAAAATAATCTAGCAAAGAAAAGTAGAACTTCTACGTCTCCTGATGCAAATTCATTAGTAATCTCTGGTAAACAGGCCAAAGTATTGAAAAATAGAAGACTGCAATATTTAGAAGAATGATACCAGACACAGATGTCTCAGAACTACCTCCTGAGTCCCTCTGCTGCACAGTCAGGAAAAGCCATTCAGCTGCTTCTCACCTTTTTGACCCTGAAGTCCCACAGCTCCTGGACTTCCTTTTCCTCCAGCTGTGCCAGGAGTTCCTTTAAACCCATTCACTCCAGGGACACCAGGCAGTCCTGGCATGCCAGGGAAACCAAGCATGCCAGAAGATCCTTTCTCACCTGCATAGAAATGTTGAGAAATAAAAAGGGAATATCAGTCTCTCCTGGTACACTGCACACCCACCCTGTAGCAGGTAGAGGCTGCCTACGTCTGGCCATTTACCCAAATCCAGGTACTAAAACAAGCACATGACACAGGCATAGCACTGTTACTTCTGTCACAGGTCACCCACTACTCACAAAACTTTCAACCGGCACTTCTCAGTTCACCTTTAAGAGCCTGGTCCTGCTTCCAGTGGAGATCAAACAGTTTCCAAGAGAACAACATTCCATTCCACAGCTCTATTGCTTTGTGTTATTCTAAAGGTAATCAGCTACTGTATTGGTGCTTAAGGAACACATAGTTTGTAAATTTTTACTTCCCATTTGATTTGTGCTTGATTCTCTCCTTTCTATAAATTTCATTCACTGTTCATTTCTTCAGTTTTCTTGTCTTTCTATTTTGATTTACACAATCCTTTGTCCACAAAAACCTAAGACCTTTAAGATAGATTTCCTTATGAACATTATTGGATAATTAAATCCATAATTTGTAATTCAGCACCAAAACAAATGCATCCCAACACTAGCTGGGGATTCATTCCCTCTCAGCAAGTTGGGCCTAAAATCAGTACCAGCAAGGTTATTTTTTTTGTGGGTACAGCAATCTCAAGACTGACACATGTACCTTTTAGCCCAGAGAAACCTGGATGTCCATCTTGACCAAAAGGCCCAGGTGGCCCTAGGAATCCTCTTTCCCCTTGAGATCCTGGAGCACCATCAATACCTGGGAAGCCTTTCATACCAGCAGGGCCTTGCGGTCCTACATCTCCAGGCAAGCCTTTGACTCCAGGGGGTCCTGAATCAATATGAGAAAGAACTCAATAGAGGATATTGCACAAAACTAGAACAATTTTCAGCAGCTTCCCAAGCTCCTTAAACACAGCATTGTTTTTAATGACCAATGGACCTAATGGCACATGCAGCCTACTAGAAGGCATAAAGCTTAGAACTGCAAAAGCATTAGTCATCTAATAATACAATACCTATGAGGAGGGTTACTGCCTACATGACTACACAACTGGCAAGAGGGAAACCCCTTATGATGTATCCATTTTTGACCACAAAACACTGACCTGTAATGCACAGTCTTACCTTCATCATTAAGGCAGCCAAGACAGAATGGGGAGCATCATTAATGCTTGCTTCTGCTCCATACCCCATCATCTGGGTGAACCAGAGACCAATCACCTGAACAGGCTTATTTTCACAAGCTCTTTTTTCACCTTGGGAGTTGACTGTACTTCTCAAGAGCCAATTGCTCACAAATGGAACAAGCTGATTGTGCTGTCACAAAACCAATACCATATGCACTACTTTGCCTCTAAATTTTTCTAGCTGAAGCTTTGTAATTGTTTACAATTTTAAACAAAGGCTCAAACCATTGAAAACAGAATGCTCAGATCCAAAAGAATGAAGAGAAGGAAAACTATGGTGTCTTCTGAAAAATCACATTTGCAGCAGTAGCAGTCAATATTCAAGCTCTGTTATACTCAGGCCTTTATGCTACAGCCCAGCATTATTTTAAGCAGACAAAAGAGCTGCCTTATTTAAGATGACAAAGAAAACACACACACTTAAAATCTGCATATTAATGGTTTTCTTATAGGCAAGAGACTTTGCTGCTGTCTGAGCGTTCTCATTACAATGGTTCTTTTTCTTCTGCTTTTATTAGCAATGATAAGGGGTATCACTTATGGTAAATGCAGTTCTTGTAGCATTAAAAGCTGGGTTGTTAGTCCATGAGCTTTTATGCTACACTGCATTTTCTCACCTTGACAGCCTATGTGAAGAACCCATAACCAAACAGTGTGACATCAGAAATGGAGAGTTGATGATAAATGGAATAGAAACATGGTGAAGGAAAAAACAGATGAAATATGTAAACAGAAAGAACAAAGCTACAAAAGAAATTAATTATTCAGGAAGACAAGAGCTGCAAAAAAAAACTTAGTTATTTGGAGCTTATCATCCTAGCAATAGGAGGTTTTTAAAAACAGTTGAAGAAAAGTCAAATATGACATACAGACCAGAAACATAAAACAATAGAGAGGTAGAAGGAATGCTAATATTAAATTTTTTTTTTAATTAAAAGCTCTATAATTTTCACATCAAGTGCTGTTACCGCTTTCACTCACTTTTGCCACTGTGCTTCAGAACTGTCATTCTACAATCAGAAGAGCACTTTTATGTCCCAGACCATTGTCAATGAATTCCCAGGTCTCTTTGTTTGGTTCTCAAGTCTTTCATATACTGCTATGAAATAGTTTAGTCGGTGCAGCTCAACAGATACTGCTATACCCAAGTGGTGGGTTTTTTTTCCTCTTAAGTGAAGGAAAATAAAATTCTCTCCTTTCTTCCAGCAAGGAGAAAGACAGAGAAGACAAATGCTTATCCTGAGAAAGCCAACAATTTTTCAGTCTAAATCAGACTTCAAGCAACCTCACACAATATAAATTAATTGTCATGAAAATGGAAATGAAGATTACTCAATGATATAGCCAACATGTAAGAGCAAAGATGTTAAAAACATCATGATCAAGATTTTTTCTTCTATCTTTCTGCTGTACCTTTCTACAGTATTGTAATATTTCCTGGCAGGAATTTCCCAGCAGTCAGAGTCAACAAGCTCAAATTCTGCACTATTACCCTTAACCAGAGGTAGGAGCTCACTCTGAGCAAATGCCAAACTTCTCCCACATTTCAACACTACGGAGCTCAGCTACTTGTCTTCATTTGAAAACATTACATACCTGGTGCTCCTGCAAGACCAGCTGACCCCAAGGGTCCTGGTTTTCCCTTAATGCCTAAAGGACTTCCAGGGCCAGGAGGTCCCTGCATTCCAGGGACGCCTGAATATCCTGGATGACCCTGTTCACCTTTAACACCCAGAAGGCCTGGTCTTCCATCCAGCCCTGGAAACACAGAGATGGGATGTTACAGAACAAATAAAGCAGAAGTCACACTTTAAATTCAAAAGTTTTAAGAGTTAAAGAGTTTTAATAAAAGTTTTTGAGTTGCATTAGATTCTAACAGATAACCAGGAAATCACCATCTATGAGCAAGTCAAAGAAGTTGCAATATCTTAAAGTGATTGGAAAGAGGATGAAAGAAACACAGTTTGATACTCCCAGATACAAGCAGTATCAGTCCTTACCTTTTGGCCCTGGAAATCCAATATCACCTGTGAGTCCTTTATCACCTGGAAGTCCAGGTAGGCCATGTTCTCCCAGAGTTCCACTCTTAGCACCAAATACATCTCCAGGAGATCCTTTTATTCCGCCTATGCCTGAAGCACCCATTTTCCCAGGCAAACCATCTGTTCCATCCAGTCCTGGAAGTCCTTGTGAACCTTGTTCTCCTCGAGGTCCAGGGAAGCCTTAAAGAGAAGATCCATAAAAGTCACTCAGCAGAAGTACAGAATACTGCTTCCAATAGCATCTCAAATAAAACATACATCTAAAAAATTTCCATGAAAGAAAAAGTTGCTTGAAAAGTTGCAAAATATTTCAGTACTGAATTAGAAACAATAGCTGATTATAGAAAGCGATTAAATTGTTGAAAAGTTTATGGGTTTTTTTGTTTTTATTGAAGAAAAGGATTCCATAGAAGTATGTAGGAGCTGCAGCTATATAAAGCATTCCAAGCTTGATTTCACTAGATGGCAGGTTAAGCAAAAGGAAAAAACCTGTAACTCTCATCACCTTTGCTTCTTGCTCTGTCTTCACACAACCATCAGAAATTCCCATGGCTAAAATGTGTCCAAACACTGTGTAAAGTGTGCGTTTATCAGAGTACCAAATTAGTGTTACACTAAATTTGTGGTTAACCTAAACTGGAACAAAGCACATGACAAAGGTCTCTGGAGAAACAAATTGTTGACCTCTTTTCTTCCAGTAGTGACACAATGTTATAAACAACCTTAACATTTGTTGGGGGTTAGGTGTCCTTTTTTTTCTTAGCTAGTGGAATTTTCCCCAATTTAGCTGAAAAGCCTTGATGGTTGGTACATCTTCAGAGCTTAAAAAAGACAAAGAATCGGCTGGGCCCGGGGGAGGGGGGGAGGCAGCTGG
>VWYI01004480.1:3265-22769 GCA_013399455.1 Anthoscopus minutus | reverse complement strand
ATGTTTTCCTGTAAACTTCTAGAGCACTTTGCATTGGTCCTGAGTAACTCAGATCATCCCATGGTAATGGCTGACCCATAAAACCTGTCAGTTCATTTAATGAACTGCAGCTCTTCTGTATTTTACTTTTAGATTTCAGAAATTGAAACAAAATCTCTTTAATGTTACCACAAACTTCATATTTCTTTGTACTTTCTCATAACTGAAGATCAGGAAAGCATTTCTGCTTTTAAAATGTCAGTGAGACCTCTCACTGGTTTTGACATCCCTGTTAACCATGCGAACAGATCACCAAAGACATTCACCAGGCTCTCTCTTCTCAATCTGGGAATAACATATAGCAGCATATTATAGCCTTTCAATCATTGCTGAATTTAATTCATTCTACCATCATATGCCAATAAAAAGCCTAAAGGTTGTGCTTACTGAAGATTTCACCCAGAACCAAGAGTTTCCAGGAAAACATTGTGTTCAATCTCTCACATCTGATGCAGAAATTTGATGAGAAACTGTAAGCACTTCATATGCTTTGGTTCTCCAGGCTGTCAATACTGTGTGGCTGTGGTTTCCAGAGACAATGAAACTAGAAACTTAGCAGATTTGGTTCCAGAAATCACTGATTAAAAAATGAAAAAGCGGAATTGCAGGATCATAGGGAGGTCAGAAGTGAGGTCTGAAGATCATCTGGTTTAACATTACACACAAAGTAGGGCCAGATTCAAAGCTGCAGAAGGCTGCTGAATGCCATGTCTGGTCAAGTTTTCAACATCTGCAAAGGTGGAGGAGACTCCACAGGTTCTGTGGGGAACCTGTCACCATGTACCAGCAATCTCTTCATACCCCCAGGAGCTTAGCTTTAATTTCAGCGCAGATCTTTGGAGATTTCTGAAAATATGAAGGAATTTTCTAACAGAAGAACCTGTCTAAAGATCTTGCCCAAAAAGATACTGGGAATGAATGAACGGCAAAACTTTGTCTATTTGCAACTGAATGGAGATGTAATTCTTGAATTCCGCTTGGCAGTCAGTCTAAATATTAGTCTAAACATGCCACTTAATCTTCATTTTTCACCATACCATGAGATATGAAAAAAGAAAAAAGAAAAGTTTAATAATTATTTCATATTGGACCTCCAAAATTTCATTACATTGGAAGTAATCATTCTTTAGTATTAGGTGAGTCTAGAACCTGGTCCAACAATGATCTGCTTTGATGTGTTAATTCCATGAGTTTAAGTTTCTTCAGAGATTTACATCTCCCTGCCATTACAGCTCAGATAATAGGAGTAGAAAAGCAGAAATAATCTACCTTAAAAACTCCAAAAGAGCAGGTATTGTGGGTACAAGTTGCAAAGATTTACACAGCCAAAAAATCTGTAATTCAAGTAAGGTATGTGTAGTGGCTAATTTGTAATTTCTTTTATAAGGAAACAAAAAATGTGAAGCAAAACAGAAAAAAATATAGACATTTGTTACTAGTGGTGCAATATAGCTAGAAAGTGAAGCCAAACATACATTTGAAAGAAAAAACTGGAATGCTTCACCAGGTTAGCAGTTGAGTGTCTGTATCTTGAAAGCAGTTTGAATAAAACAGAAGTTAATTCAGAAAGTTCTGTGAGCAGTATTAGGGCAAAAATATGATTAGAAGATCACAATGGTCATTTGTGCTCATTTCCAAATGTGGAAAATAGAATCGCAATCAGAATAAAACAGGCTTGTTAAACTGGGAAATAGCCTCCCAGGGCATATACAAGAATCCTTTTCATTGGACTATTTAAAACAAAACTGGATTGTCTAGATGTACTAAAGATATATCCTGTCTTTGTCATGTTTTGGTGGGTGGAGTAAGTCTTTTCCAGTTCTAATGTTAAGGTGCAAACCTATTAGGGCTATCTTTCAGTAAT
This sequence comes from Anthoscopus minutus, assembly GCA_013399455.1. Classification (NCBI taxonomy): domain Eukaryota; kingdom Metazoa; phylum Chordata; class Aves; order Passeriformes; family Paridae; genus Anthoscopus; species Anthoscopus minutus. The sequence goes on along the minus strand of VWYI01004480.1, from coordinate 20,866 downwards.
GGGGACAGGGAGGGAGGAGGAAGGTTGGACATTCCTTATCACTAAAAGCTGTGTCCCAGATAAAGCTTCAACATAATTTGGTGCTTCTGAGCTCCACGGGCAAAATATTTGCCTTGCTTACACAGAGTTGTCAAAAAACAGCAGCGACAGAATAAAGCAATTGGAGACAGGAGGAAAACAAAACTGAAATTTTGTTTCCATTCCAGAATTTTTAGTGTTGCAACCATGATCTATGGCTCCTAACAATTCTCTGGGCAGGAGCTGTCAAATAATGCTGCATAAATCCATTTATACCCTTGGCAGATCAGTATTCCCAAGACGCTCCTGTTCTGTGTTTCTTTTTTCCAGGACAGGACAGAGTTTTAAGAATGTTATTTCCAAGGCATTTAAAATCACAAATCTGAAAGTGAAATAAATATTTGTTTTGCAACCAAACCTTGATCTCTGCAGAAGAGAGATACCTTCTAGTTCTAAAGTTTTTCTTCAGAAACTGCAAGATGCAGTGATGGCGTATAAGCCCCTATGACCTGCAGAGTATTTTCCTTTCAAATTCTTTAAACCCAAAATCATTTAATTCTCATTGCTGCTTCCAAAGGAGCAGGTTCCCAGCCAAGTGGTGTGTGGCCAGTTGTCTACCAAATGAGACAAGAAAATCCTCGCTTGCTGTGTCGACTGGGGTCGCACAGTGGTTTCTCAGAAGCAGCATGATGTCCATCAACTGACCTCCCACTTGGATGGAACATAACTATTTATTCAGATCACTTTATAAGTGCTACTCGCTTAGGAACAGTGTTTGAGCATTGGCACCTGGAGCTGGAGTCAGTCAGATATTATATCAAACTCCACCCCCCTCAAAAGCCCCTACTTTACGCAGGAACTCTGCCCAAGGACAGATGGATGCTGCATAGCCCTGGGGCCATGACAACAGCTGTGCTGCCAGAACACAGATTATTACACTGGTGACTCTCAACAGGACACCAGAAGTGCTATTAATCCTCAACACCTATTCTCTTATTCTTCTGCACTGAATATTTACAATTATATTTCATGAATAATAACATCTGCTTGGTAATTAAAAAATAAAAAAAAAAAATTTGGAAAAAACAGAAGAACAAAATTATACTAAATGTCTAAATAAGAACAGGAAGAAGTTATGTCCTAGAAGCATTTCTTGTCTCTATTCAGTAAAATTGAATTGTGAATGTTATGATATATAAAATTTGCTGCTGAACTTTCTGCGAGAATGGTACTTTTTAATGCCCATAGAAATACAAATAAAGTTCACAGTAATGATCCAATGTCATGCTGAAAGGACAGGAGCCTTTCTAGAAATAGATTTCTTTCTGCAGCAGGAAAAGCAAGAAGAAGCCAGGTGGAGACAATAGTGTCCAGATACAGGCAATGCCAGGTTGGGATTTTTTTAAAAGGTATTTTATTTTGCCTTTCCCCAGAAATATAAACTTTAAAGTATTTCAAGAATATCTTGATTATATATAAATATGACTGGATGAGCCAGATGCCTGAAGTAAAATGCTAAGTATTTAAACCTGGTTTATATCCCCTGCTCTGAATCATTACTTTGTCATGGCCTTTGCAAGGTAGAGTAAAAGGGGAAAATAACTGACAATGATAAGTAACACATTCAGAAACTTCCAATGGCTAAACATCAGTCTTCAAACCACAAAAAAACATGTTTTAAGCACAGTTTTCTTACTAGAAATTCTTAGCTTATAAAAAGATATAAGGCCATTGCATAGAAATTAAATATAATTTACAAGCAAAATAAGACAAATGTCATTTAATGAACACCACTGTCTTCTAACATGAGGTTATTTTTTCATTATGAAGAGAAGAAAAGAAATGAGTTTATACATAGCAGTGGTCTTGTACCTGTCATTTTAAAGCAAAAGGCATCATAAAGTTTGTAGGGAAAGCAAACATAGGAAAGCTTCCAGGCATCTGAGATCTGAAGAAGCACATGTGCACACCAAAGATGTTCTATTTCTTCCAACTCCATCTCTTGTGATGAGTATTACTAGCCCCTTCAAGCATTGTGATTTTGACATTAATTTTACTTTTACATGTTATAAATTAGAAAGTATACTTTTGTCTACACAGAAAGTTAATCTATACTGGGGTAAGACATGTAAAGTGTATGTAATAGCTACCACATTTAAAATCCAACACATATTTCCTATAACAGAACCTACACAGGAAGCTAATTGAAAAAAAATTAATCAAAAGTAGTTATTTAAGAATAAATTTCCACGCATCTAATTTCTGCAGGTTAATCTTACTGCTGACAGAAATTTTCCTAGTACTTTAGTGTAATGAAATATGACTAGAAATTGATTATACACAGCACAAAACTTCAATTCTGAACAAATAATTAAAAAAAAATTCCTTAATTCAAGCCTTTTCTCTTTGGTGAAACTCACCATCTCCCTACTTGGAACACTCTCGAACTGCACGTTGGCAGGTTAGTTTAATCTATTAATTAATATTTACATATTTTTTTAGTTTAAATATTTTGACATTTCAGTGATAAAGATGTGATATGTGCTATTTTAGAATGGGGTTGTAATTTTCTTGACACAGGTTCCCTGGATATACTGAGCTTGATGTTGCTTGTGACAACTCTGGTATGCTGCAAGAATCTGGTTAATATGAATACCTGCATATTTATCTCTGATTTTGATCACCAAGAAAATGCTTTATTAGAAATTGGAACACCAGTTGTTTGCAATATTGTCCCTGTTTCATTAAACATATTTTGCAGTAAAATCCAGTCTGCATAATTTCTGATGAAAAAGTTTTCCTGAATTCTTGGTAGTAGATGGGATTTGCCTATAAATGGTTCTATCAAGTTGGCCATTAGAAGGCAGCTACTGCTGCAAAGTCCTGTCAAACAAGTTGATTTTTCCTTGGACTACTGTTGCCAAGGTTTTGGATATATTTGTTTCTGGAAGGAAGATAAGAAAAGATGTGCAGAGCTGCATTTATTCATTCTTTTCTAAGAGCACATTGCAAAACAAAAGGGAGAAGCAGGCCTTGCATAAATAGGCAATCAGGCAAGGGAAAACTCTGGAAAGCTCCACTAGCTCTGGAAAGGAGAAGTAAATTAAAATCAATAAATACTAGTATGATGACAGAGAGAAACACAGCACCATGTACGAAAATCCACTTTCAATCTCAACCACATGTTAAAATGAAGATCAGTTTCAGTTTAACCCACATCTGCATCACAGAACCTTTTGTTTTGTATTTAGTAAAATAGTGTTTGTTTACCCTCCCTTTCTCTTTTCCACCTCTTCCCTCTTTTCTGCCCACATTTACTGCATTCTCTGAGAAGATGTTAAATAATGTCTTCTGTCCTACAACTGAGATAGCAAGTCCAACATCAGAATACCTCCAGAAGAAGGAAATCAATTTTGCTGACCTAGAATGGCATCTAGAATGGCATCACTCATGTTTTCATAGTGTCAGAAACCAGATTGTTAGTAAAATTAGAGGAACTATGGTTTCTAGTTTTGTCCTTAAATCAAAATGAACCATATGGAACAACTCTTCTAAAAAAAAGGAAGGTTTCTCACTTTCACTCACCTGACCTGGATGTTTTTCATGGAGACAAACAACTGTTGCAGCACCTGCCAGGATTTTGTGTGTGACACTCCTCTCAATAAATATTGCAGTGCATGGGGTCATACTGCATGTAATCTCTTGGTAAAAACACTTTTTACTATCAGAAGTATTTATTGTTGTAAAACAATAGTGGAAGTTGTTTCATCGTTAGCATGGAGTGTGCCAAGCCTCCAGCTTGAATATTTCTATAATAAACACTAAGGAAAAGAAATGAATTGTTGTATGTCTGTACAGTTTCTAGTCCTTCCTTATTACCTCGAGGCATCTGTGGCTTTGTAAGCAGGCACACCCACACTCCTAGCATCACTTCCTGGTGTGGACTCAGTCTCCATTCCAGATATTGATTTGGACACTGGAACCTGAAAAACTCAATATACCATAAAACCAATATGTACCAAAAACTCAATATAGCCATAAAACATATCAGGAATACATGCTTTCTAAACAAAAAAATTGCCTTCAGCTGGGACCTTAAGTTTTGAATTTTTAAGCCTTTTTCACAACTGCTGCCTTATTATTGTTAAACTCGTGCATTACCCTGCATTCAATTTTGTGTGAGTTTGACCTGGTTCAAAAATTGAATGAGAAAGGACAGCAGCATAGTGCTCATCTCAATGGAAATTTGCTATGAGATTACAAATAGTATTCAAGCAATGTTTTTACTACCTGCTTATCAGTACTGTGAGTTATGTACCTTGAACTTCATGTGTTGAGATGCAGACCATTAAAAGCAGTGGAATTATGATTTCTAGGTCAAAAGCTCAACCCAAGAAGTTAATCATGAAGTGAAGGAACTAGGAAGCGAGTGGTACCTGTGATAAGCAAAAATGCTAGTCTAAACAAATGTCCAAATTCCAACCTGATGTGATTCAATTTTCCTGCCTAAATTTCTCAGCAGTTTCAACATGGTATTCTTCTATACACCATCCAAAAATGGGTTTAATTTTACTCTGGATTTAAATGAGGATCAAGTTCAATAGGACATAACTACACCCAAAATAGGTGCTTTTGACATCACAACTTTTTAGAGTACTATCTTTTTTATTTTGGTATAACTTTTCATTGGGGGAAAAAAAATTAGCAAATTCTCACTATATGCATTATTAAAGTTAACTCAGGACTCCTTGACATCAAAAGATCTTGCTTTCAAATTGAACATGCATCTTGGGCTACTTACAGAAAGGGAAATCTTTGATTTAAATCTAAGTAAAGTACCTTGTTAACCTATAAAATAAAAAAGTGGAGCACTTACTTTTTGAGAGTCCCCATGTGCCAGAGGATATAATAAACCCAGTCACTGTTTCATCTGTCTCTTGAGCTGTGTTCTTCTGCATAGTTTGTTCCCCCAGGGGAAAATTCACATGACAGAAAATGCCACAAAAACATGGGACAGCTACACAATAACTTCACAATAATATCTGATAGCTGATCAATAAAAGGGACAAGAAAAGCTTAGAGATTGTGTCTTGTGAAAGAGCAGAAAATAGCAGCACTTCAGAATCAGGCCACTTAAAGATGAAAAGCAAGCAGCAAATTTGCTACTTTTATTCTTGAAAGAAGAGAATAAAAGTCAAGTGATAGATGGGAGTTGTACATATTTTCAAAGACATACTGAAGTTCTAATTATTGTTTTTAAGGGATCTAGTACTTCACCATCCACTGTACTTTGTGCATGAATCACATTAGATGTCTGATCTTCAGTAGTATCAGATACAAAAAACTACAAAATCTGTTTTATGTTGTTGACTTTCTGGGACAAGTTGTTAGTAGCAGGTTTCATTTTGAAATTATTAGCAACTTCAAATTCTTAAACAAACTAATAAAATTATTTGCTCTTGATGAGAGGGGTGCCAATAACATAATAATAGTTACATGCTGTCTCAGACTAAATTCTTGAGGCTTCAACCCCTTTATACTGTTTAGATATGACAAAATCCTCACAATCTTTGACTTAAATTAATTTTATTTCCATTAGCTTGTGGTCCAAAATAAATTTAGCATAGGAAGCATGAGATTACAGTTGCAATATTAAATATTTCAGGAAATTTGAGGAGATGAATCTCAGACCAACTGCTAAAATTCTTTAGTATCAGTTCTTCATTTAAGCATAGGGAGCACAAATACAACTGAAAACATTTAGTGTGGAGAAAACATATACCATATAAAACACATTATGTTTTTCTCTGTTTGTCTGTATGTGTTAATCTTTGGGTATGTGATTATATGCAAAATATTTTCATATATCTAAAAATATACAGAGCTGCACATAATTTTATTACATGGAAATAATCATCAATAGCAGCTTTCCTTGCTGGCCTTAGTACAGACATAGCACATGCAGTTGATTTTGACAAATAGGATGGATATTTACTGCATTAAAGATGTTTTATAAAGTCCCAATTCCAGATATGATGGTTCTTGCTATTTTTTTTCACTGGCCTTTTGAGGCAGCAGCTATGTTTGTGCTTTGATTTAAATATTTATGCTTTCTCAATACCTTTTTTGGTTAATGTTAGTTATGTTTGATGGAATTGAGGGTGTCTACTGAACAAGCACATGCTGCTCTTAAAACAATGGTTTGTCCTGGAAACCATCTGAGTCATCAACAATCTCTGCAAGCATTTCATCACTTTAAGACATAATTTAACCATTATCATGCCACAAGAAGAAACAAGAACTTGCTTCCACGTAATATAAAAATTACATGAAAGCTAATCATGAAGGCCACTGCATTTTTGGTTCCATGAAGGTTCAAACCTCTGCAATAGAATTCTGAAAGACAGAAACCAGCCCTAATGCAGAAAAATGTTCCCTTGCGAGTCTCATGCGGGAGGAGATCAACACTAGATGTGGTGCCCGACCTGTGCTGTGCTGCTGCTGAGCTGAAGCAGAGAACCCAGTCAGGCACACCTGAGTGGCCCTGTTGGCTCTGAGCAACCATGGACTGACGCAATGGGTTGCTCCATTCCTATAGAAATCTTTCCACATAGCAATGCAGGTATTTTCACCCTGAGAAAGTCAAGCTAGCAGAGCCTGTCAAGTAAACAAATCTGCCTGCAGCCTCCCGGTGACAGCACTGCATTAAACTTTAGACATAACAACATTCTTTCCCTAGACAGCAAAATTCCCAAACCTTCACCAGCACCGGGCAGAGCTGGCCTGGTTCTCTGCACCACTGTTGCAGAGCTGGAGCTGTGAGAAGCAAGGAGCCAAGTGAGGAGGCAGGTGGCCACCCAGGTGAGCAGTGACATCAGAAGTTTCCATCCCTTCCTTCCGCCATTCCCTGGGTCCCACCCCAGGACAATGGACTGAGCAGAAAGACACTTACTGGTTTCAGAGGGCTGCAGTGCTGCTTTGAGCCGCAGCAATTTGATATTGGGGAGTGAAGCCTACAATTCTTTCATCTTTCCAATTGCTTTGCATCTTCTAGCAACAGTAATGTTTTAGACTGTAAACTCCAGGACACAATTTGTATATTCCTCCCTTTCTGGGCACCACTGAGTTCCCTGCCCATATTTAGCACATAATACAGTGTTTTAGAGTACTTAGCAATGATTAGTAGGATAATAATTTCTAAGAATAGGCATACTGTCCACACTGTACTCTGCCAAAAGGATTTCAGTGCTAGAAAAATTGCTCCTCTGATCTGTCAGCCCTTGCCACAGTTGCAAAAAAAAATTATAATAGAAATTTTCAAGCTCAGGTTTTTTTCTAGAATACTATCTGTAAGGAAGGATGTGTTAGCCAAAATCCAGCTTGTCTGGAATAAGTGTCACCTTTATGGAGTGGGAGACTGAGCCAATAGTGCTGACTCAGCACCTTCCTCCTGTCCCCCCAGACGCCCCCTTGCAGACCCCAGTGTTCTTCCCTCCCTTCCACTCTCCCGTCCTCTCCAGCAGTGACCAGGCCAGCTCAGCTCCCCTCTCACAAACGTGAACAAGCTAATGAGTTTTGTTGGCTTGAAAAGCCAGTCCTGCTTCAGCAGCACTCAGAGACCACTCGAGTCCCTGCTGCTCGGTCAGAGGCGCACTGGAATTTATTCAGCTGCTTTTGGGAAAGGGAGATGTCTCCAAAACCAACAATCCTTCTGCTCCCTCCAGCCCTTCAGCTGACCTTCTTCGCTCATCTTTTGCCCCAGGTTATTGTTTTAAATTCAGGAATGACAAGCTGGAAAGTCAGACCCTATCTCTTCATAGCTTTGTGTTTTCTTTGTATTTTGAGCACTGCACAAAATGCTGGAGGGACCTGCTGTGTTCACACACTTTGTGTATTTTCTGTACTTTTCTTCTCCCATTCTTTGATATAAGCCTCTTGGCACGCTGAAGGAGAAGCTGAAGTAAAAACTTGTATTCTTAAAAAAATAAGCATCTATTTAATTAAATATTTTTCCTTTTTGCTCCACTTGCTCAAATCAGAGTTATTGTAATTTCTAAGCAAAGGTTATTTTCCTGGCCAAAAACCATGTTGTGCAGAGATACCCATACCAACCAACCAGTCTCTTTCAGAAATAATACAGCCCCGTTCTGTGCCAAGTTGTTCAGAGTTTCACAGCTTTAGTGCTTGATTGCTTTAATTCAAACTGATGGCCAATAACAGTTGATAGATCAAATCTCAGTGTTGTTATTTTGAAATTTTATAAGGTGGGGTAATGGTCAGATAAAGCTTTAATAATAGTAAATTGGTGGTTTATTTTTTACTTCTTTTTTTTTCCTAGAATTAGCTGTTTTATTCACACTTGACTGCAAACTTGACTGTTAGTCTATACCCTATTTTCAGTGTCTTCCACCTCAGGCCCACTAAAATTCACAAAAATCATTTGATATGTACAATCCAGCATGGCAAGATTAGTTGAGACCAATGGAGCAAAATAGTTCAGAACTATGACACACATTTTTCCAGATAATAAAACAAAGCAATGCACACTTACTCCAAGAGAACAGGGTTTTTTAAATAAGTTAATATGATGGGTTTGGATCAACTTGGCCTGTGTTTTCAATACCTCTGACAAGGCTTAACCACTTTCTCAATGTTACTGATCACTAATGTCAACAGGAAATATCTCTGGACCTTCAAAGATTTTTGTTTCCCTCTCATTTTTCCTTCTAAATACCTTTTCCTGCTCACCTTGCCAAATACTAAGTGTGCCTTCAACAACTTTTCCCTCACATTGGGAATACAGGTGGAAAAACAGGATCCAAGCCATCCGTGCTCACAGACTTGATATTTTACCCACAGGGTTTTGTCTGAACAGTAGCTATGGCACTTCCCTTGGCTGCATCCTGAGCCTGAACAGGACTTTGTGATCAGAGTGACATAGACATAATCTAGAGCTGCTCTTAGCTTCACTGAGCTTTTATTAAATGGTCAAAAGAACACACTCATCTCTCACACTTTACCAAGTTCATATGAAATTTGAAATTTCACATTGCCAGAAAATTAATAATATTCATACACATATATTTTAGTTGGGGACATTTTTTTGCCAGAGGTTATTTACAGACATCCAGTAGTCCCTCTTTTGGGCAGCATCTTACCATCTTGTCCTATTCTGTCCCCACAGAGCTTAATTACAAAATAGACCAGTCCAACTTAATTTAGTTGGGCTTTTTTTATGTACAGGATAACCTCTTTCAATGTTACATGATGGGACACCAGATCACTATAGATCATTCTGCAGTGTGATTTCATACCTATCTTTAAAATGTAAAACCATCCAGGCATCAGAAATAATCACTATCGGAAATAAACAATCCTTTGTCAGAAAGCTTTTTATTTACATGAAAATTTAACTCTCAGGGCTCTTAAATGTTCTCCAGAGTTTCAGCTAACTGCATTTTGTTTCACTTAAGGGGGAGAAAGGTGCTTGTTTTCAACAAGTCAGTATATAGCTGTTATGTTTAAAAAGAAAGTCTCAGAAATGTAGCCTACAGCCTGTCTGAATTTGTAGGGAACAAGAAATGACAAGCCCAAGTGTGAAAGAGTTTTATTTCTGCTTATACTAGACCTGATGGCAACAAGGGCACTTTAAATGTCAGCAGTTCCACTGCTCATCAAAGCATAGAAGCAACGAAGAAACAGCTCATACAAAAATAGGTACTTGCTGCATTTGAATGATTACCCCTTGTAGCAGATCTTCAATCACAGACTAATTAAGTGTCTGCCAAGTAGTACTGCAAAAGGGGTACAATATTTTTTCCTGAGCAAGGATTCAAGACTAAAATAATTGACTAGTAAGTTTTCCTTTTATGTCTAATCTTTCTCCAGTTAGGCAAACATTTGAGCAATGAGCACAAGATTCCAATTTGAAGTGAGTTTGTTTCAGCACACTTTTAAAGAAAGATCTGACATTTCTCTGACACCAGTTTTGTTTTATTTTAAGAAAATTTGCCTGATAATTCATTTCTGTATGAACATTTTTCACCATTACACCATATATTGGGTTGATTAAGGCCACTGAAATTTTATTATTAGTTTCTGCTCATTGAGTCTTGCCAAAATAAGTGATTGTGAAAGCTTTTTTAAATTACCTACATTATTGAACCTTAAGCAGAATTTGGTACTGCTGGAAACTTTTAAAATCAAAACATTTGATGATGTAAAATTGAGCTGCATTCAATATTCAGTTCAACTATAGGTACCATATTTTGTATTATTCTTGCTCCACGCAGAGCTTGCAATTGCTTGAGTGTACAAGAAATGGAAATATCGAGCATCTCTCTGCTGTGCTAAATAATGACAGTTCTGCTGAAACATGGGAAACCTGTACAACAATGACGACAGGAGGAGACCCCTCCAGCAGCCATTAAATACCACAGGAAAAATGCAGCATTGCACCTCTGGAGGTTGCCAAACATTGCAGTAGTATTCAGGTAATGCATCTGGAAGGGAAACAGCATATCTTTAAGTTAAGCCTACACAAAACTGCAAAAGCTTTGTTCCAGCAGGAGCCTTGGAACAAGGAATGTGATTGTGTTTTAGTTATGATCAGTCACATGTGGCATACACAGAAATTAAACTAATGTGGGTGTGAAGTTTGGCCAGTCCAATTCACCATTCCATGAAATAACAAGAGCTAAATAGGTGCACCATCAATAAAGAGAGAAACATTCCTCTCTAGCAGGTTACAGAGTGTCTTTAGATGGCTGCTGTTCATTTGTTGTGCTCAATTATGAGCAAACATGATACCCCACAGACTGCTTTTCTGGAAAAATGTGGAGAAGTCTGCTCAACATTTTTAATATATTATTATTAAAGTTAACTTTGCAGACCTAGTGTTTTATGTGCTAATGGCTGCATGCCAGATAAGTGATTACTATAAATGTGTCAGTTAAATAGTCCAGTGACAGGTCCATATGTGCTCTATAAAGAAACTAGTTAAGCTGACCCTGATCAAAACCAGAACGATTCACTCAAAACTTCAGGAGCTCAGAAACACTAAGACTGGTTAGAGGTCTGAAACAGGTCTGAGTATATTTCTGTACCTGCTGTGATTCTGCTCTCCCCCTCCGGACCACATCTACATAAGCATCCTCCAAACATATATCGTATCTATGCCTAGATGCAAAATTTTGTATTTGTTTTGTAGATCACCTGAGCATTTGGGGATGCTGCTGTCACTGCTTTTGCCATTGATGCAGAAATGGTCAGAGACCCTTCTGCAAGCTTACCGAAAACCCAGGCACCTCAACAGAAGTGATGCTGCTGTCATCAGCTGTTCCAGGGACATGCCAAAGGGATCATTGCTTCCTCAAAGAGCAGCACAGCACGGGAACAGGGCAACACACAACAAAGGCATCAGTCAGACAACCAACATCCCTGCAAAATTCTCAGATAGCAAACTCTGATGGCAAGTAGTTCAGACAGAGCATTTGTGTATCTTAAGTCCACTGTGTTCCCTCCAACAGAAACAAGAAATTCTACAAAGATGGCCTTGTTACATATTCTGAGTCACCTTGGGATTCAGTCTTTGAAGTGTAGTAGGAGACAATATTAACTGAAAATAGTTGGGTATTGTTTCCATACGTAATTAGTTTACCTTGTATCATCAGCTTCAAGAGCTTCAATATGTTACTAGTTTTCAGCCCAGAGCATGGCCTTTTTAAGCAGTCAGATGATGAAAGAACCTGTGCATGTCGCTTTTTTGAACCACAGAAGTGGCTTTGATATACTTGAAGTCATTTGTGCTGCAGCATTTATTTTCACAATTTTCAGACTCTGCTTTTCAAATTACAATGACCACTTTAAGGTTAAAGTGATCACCTCCTGAAAACTGATGATTTTTGTTTCATCTCAGCATAGAAATGAACTAACACAGACTGAATCTATAATATTTAGCATTATTGTGCATCCAAAAATGCCACAATGGCTGCAAAGCACTACTAAAAGACACAAACTTTTGACTAAGCAATTCAAGATAAGTTTCCACAGACACTGACCTTCTACCCTGACCAGTCACCAGTCTCTCAGTGGTGAGAGATACTTTCACTCTGAGCATCTTAGCAGGAAGCCTCCATCAGCCTCTTAGAGGCTATTTGTATCAGCTTGATAAGCTCTTTTAAAAACCAATCTTCACCTTTCTTACTCTTTTATGGAGATTAGGCAGTAAATACAGGGTGAAGACAGAACAGAAGTCAGGAAAGAGTCATGGATGAGTTGTTATTAGTGCACCTTTAAAAGTTTAAATGCAAGAATGGAAAGGAAGAGTTAGAAGCTGACCTTAATGCTGGTCTCAGTTGCTACTACAGACATATGCAAAATGTCTTCTATCCACTAATCAAAAAAGTGAAGAACTAATTAAAATTCTATGTATACCCAGCTGGTAAGAAAATGTAAGTGAGAAACATTCTCCTGTGTCATAGTAGGACCTACTGAAACCATGTCCTGAATAAGCACACAGAAGGTAGGTATGGTTCTTTGCTGACCTGTAGCCTGTTTGAATTAAAATTTTTTGAACCATTAAGCATCTTAAATTAGCTGAAGCAATCGATTAAAAATTGTCATTGTGATTCACTTCACTAGTAAAATAACACTATGCAGCAGGAGTTAAAAAGCATATTCTGCCAGTGTGCTCAGAATACCCAGAGCCTAAATAAATAATATCTCCCTTGAACCACTTTCACAGTGAGCAAAGTATTGCTCTTTTTTTAAAAAAAAATTATTAGAGTAGATGTACACTGGCTTTTGTACTTTGTTGGCATATGTTCAAGGGCCATGTCTTTTGGGGCTGTAAAATTAGCAGCTCCTACAACTATAGACTTGTGGCTTGGCTTATGAAGATTTCGTGGAACTGAAAAGTTTTTCCAGCAATGTCTCTCTTTGTGTTCATTGATTATGGTTTCCTTTGAGGTACCTCCACATTTTTTATGCCCATTCCTTTAGTGTCTAGTTTTTCTCTCCATGAATTTACTTAGCTGTGGTCTCCGACATTTTGTCCTTGTTCTGAAAATTGACTTCTAACCATTGGTTAGCAGCATTTTTGTGTTTTAAAGCAAGTTCAGGTGGTGTTTAGGTTCCAGAATGTATAAATTGTGGAGTTCTTTCTTTTGCTTTCTGATTTCTAGCAAAGATCAGTCCTCTGTTTCTGACACTGTTGAAAAAACAACAGCAGCAAAGAGCTGTGTTACTCTTTCCATGTTTACTTCCTGAACTATTTGGGGGTTTGCACAGTGCTACAGTCATACTGAAAGGCCTCCGCAAAAAAGTGATTCCAGGATTAAAGAGCACATAAGTGATTGTGTCAGAGTTAAGTAATGTCAAAACATGTAACAGAAGCTATAAGATGACAGTACTGTGAAAATTAATGTAAAGGCAGTGGCTGAAACTTCGATTCTGTTAGAAGTGTATCGTTCCTGGCTACAATGAAGGCTGTAGTTCCCTTTTAAGGAGAACAGCATCACTGAAGCAATGTGCTCATAAAAATGCTAGCATAGTCCTGAAAATTATTCTAAACAGATACTTTTAGATAAGATATGGAAGAATTAAGGCTGTTGTGCATAACAGTGGTGAGGTTTTATCTAGAGTACTGATACAGTTCTGTTTACGAGAAAAGAGCTAAACTTTTTTTAGCTTGTTTAGGTGAGCAGAGACAAACTTTAGAGGGACTATGCATGCTGCCTGGAAAGTACATTCTTATGAAGACAGACATAAAGGAGAAGATAACTATTCAACCAGACAGCAGTAGATTATGGGTGAGTGTGAAAAGAGGACAATCTGCAGGGCAGCAGAGATTCACCAGCCAGAACACTGGGCAGATTCTGCAACCATGTTGGCAGGACCAAACCCAGGGTACTGCTAGGATGAAGCTGGGTAAGTTTACCAGGGTCATTGTAAAATATAGTGATGCAGCAGCAGATGGAATTGCAGCCCTAATTTAGAAAATGGGACAATAGGATGTCTTCCAAAAGCTTTTGTTTTGTTCCAAATGTAAATTTTACTCTCAGAAGCTCCAAATACAATGTCTCTGCACATCCCTTCTAGTGTTGTCCCCAGTTTGTGCAGAAATCCTCCAGTGCTTGAGGGGTGATGAGACAAAGCACAAAAGCATTTGAGGAAAAAATTTCCACTGATAAGAAACAAAGAATAGTATCAACAATTCCTAAATGGAGGAGTAAAATAAAAGTTAGTTTTTCATAATTCTGTAAACCGGTGTGAAATAAGGATACTCAGTCTATCACATAACTGTTCAGTGTTTTGAAGGCTTAGCATTTCCTAAACAAATAGATTATTTCTGTGGTTCACAGTTCAGTCTAGGTCTGCTGACATGAAAGACAATGCTTTCATGGATGTCAGCAACACAAGAACAGGATGGTTTTCTAAGTGAATTATGTACCTAATGAATCAAGTGGTTAGTCCCCATCATTCATTACGATTTTGAGCCAGATGCAACGTTTCATGCAAAAATATGATTTCTTCTCCTGTGATAAATGTCTCACATCTAAACCCTGAACTTTTTCATGAAAAGCTTTGTAGTTTTGCTTTTAATCTTCAAGGTTTTCATGGAGAATAAAAATCTTGAATTCTCTCTTTGGTTTTCCCTATAATTTTCTTTTTGTCACTAAACATATCACAAGAAATTTACTCAGGATCCTTCCTCACTAAACTAAAGTGCCCCCATCCCCATTTTCCTCTTATATCTATTTATGTGAAATAGCTTATATTGTACAGAGTGCATTACAGTTCTGCAAAAGAACATGTACTTTTCCTGTCCCCAGTTTTTGTACAAAAGGAATGTCACCATCATCTTTCTTCAAGTGAGCTTGTAGAGCTCCACTGATTGTTGTGAGACACAGAAATCTCCTCATTTCACATTTATTTCACATTAATAAGTTCAAAGTAAATCACCCTTTAAAAAAAGGCCTAGTGTGCTAATGCCCCAGGTTTCCTCAGAAGACTCCAGAATACTTGTGCAATACTGCAGAAAGCATTTTCTGGGATTTCCCAAGACTTGAAAAAAGTTTTTGTTGTGTCAGGTAAACCTACACACATAATTTCCTTCTCTGATTTTGAAATGTTCACTGTGAATGGTGATACTATGAAGGACACCTTGTCAGACTCTCAATCACCTAAACACTCATTACCCCAAGGAAAAGCATATCAATTACCAATGAGTAGCAAAGAGAGATAATCATTAGCATGGAGATACATATATTTTATTAAATTGCTAAATTAGGCCTTCAGTTGCTTCTGATGCATGCTGATAATAAGGAAATTTAACAACTATATGAAAGCCTAGACTTAAAAACCTGGTACAGTGCTTGTTTCCTTGGAACTAAGAAACTGTGCTTGGAATTATTGTTTGGGCCCATCTCTGCTAGTTACTAGGGGTCCTGGGGGCCAGTATCCATCAGGAACAGGCCTTTCCAGAAGCAGGAGCAGAATAGCTGGGACACTGCTGCCACAGCTATACCACTCTGAAATGGTTTCCTTTCTCATCCCAATAGACAAAGATCCTCCCAGAGGAGTGCATGATCAAAGACACTAACCAAGAACTATAGAGGATATTTCTGGCCTGTTTGCCTCCTGCCTGAGAGCACTGGCTCCTATTAGACTATTTGTTTCAAACAGCACCAATATTTCAACCTTCTACCCAGCTAATAAGGTTATACTAAGCACCCTGGAGGCAGTATTTGCTTTTGAAAAATGGTAAGCCTTTACAATATCTATAATAGACTAAAGGCTGCAAGTAGGGCAGTAAAGTTCTGTATACACATTCAAAGGAATAAAGACTATGTTTACACTACAGTAATATATAAGGGCCAAGGGGGAAGGAATATCTGAAAGCCATAGGAAATATTTTTTATAAGCTATTAATTATTTATTATTTATTTTTTTCTTAAATTCTTTTGAAGAGGCAAAACAGTTTTCAGGAGTTTCCATTACTGCTGGATTAACAGCATTTTTTACCTGGAATGATCTGTATTTTGTACATGGGAATTTTAAAAGACTGACAGCACTTCCATATGAATGGAGAGAAGGACAGAACAACATTTTTGCGATAATCATGGTCACCTCAGCTAAGGACATTACTTAGTTCTCAAAACTACAGGTTTAGGAGATGGAATCCCTACAGCACAGAAGCTGTGCTACCATAAAACAACATTTCCCCAGCATAGTGAGAACAGCCGGATCAAGACATGGAAAACATAGAAGACATCTGAGGCAGTAAGATTTTCCTAGGAAAAAATAGGGTTTGTTCTAGTCTCTTCTTTCAGTATCTTTAACCTTCTCCCTTCCTAAAGTGGGGAGACCGTCCATACCACTTCTGTTCTGAGTTACTAGAACTCAAGAGGAATCCTGGTCTCCTTGCAACATCAGGCTTCCTTCAGAAGTTGCTGGCTGCTCAAAAGCCCTCTTCTGCATCTCTTTCACCTCCAAAATATGTTGCAGCCTAAACAGCCTCATATTCCCCCATCTTTCCTGGAGTTTCTTCAGCCTCCTCACACTGTCCTTCACCATGTCCACCTTCAGATTTCCACATCTCCAAGGAGTAGACCACTCATGCACCCATGATTTTAACAAGCTTGTACTCCCTTTCCTGATGTTTCTTTACAGCTGTTCCTACTTTAAACTTACACAGCATTTCTTCGTCATGGGCTCCATCTGGATATTAAAACAACCCTACAGAATTATCCTCAATAGAGTTGTATCCTCATGGAAAGTAAAAGAGCAGACAGAAGTTATGCCTTACAAGCCCAGAAGATATCATTACACCACCCGCATAACCCACACCTCACCAGCATCACTCGCTAACTCATGAAATTACCACTAATTACTAGTTAAGCAGGAGTGTAGCTTCTAGAAGGCTTGTGGCTCCTTTTGTAACTGCACGTCCCCTCTCCCACAGAGACTTTCATTCTAATCAGCACAGAGCCACGAATAAAATCTATTCATACCAAGTCCCCCGAAGAATGGCACATCCAAGTGGTTTTTAATATAATAGTGAAATTCTATTTCTGTGAGAAAAAATCATTCTGCTCTTGTCTGTGATAGTTCTCAACTTACCAGTTTGACTTTGGGTAGACTTACCTCTTGCTTTATTCTCAAGAGACAATCCATGCCAGAAATTAATTTGAGTATTCATATGCACAGAAGGGTCCTTCTGGTTGAAGGACATTTCTACAGATGCAAAACACAAAACACTAAAAAAATCATGTGTATATACAGAGAGATTTAGCTGCAAAACAAAAAATTTCTATTGAACTTGGTAAGCTCTTATAAGTTAAAAATTAACTAATTCCTCTCCTAAATATAGATTAAATTGGCGTTTTCAGAAAAATGCAGACTGTTTCCTAAATATTTTAAGAACAGCAGTTTTCCTCGGAAGAAGTCATCCTAGTTCATATTGATTTCATCTGAGTAAATCACTCTGTTCTGAAATTTCCCCTTCTTTTTGTTTTCCAGGGAGACAAGGAGTTTGGTTCTAGATTGATAGGAGCAAGCTCTTGACAGTAAATACCTGAA
>VWYI01004477.1:43106-53348 GCA_013399455.1 Anthoscopus minutus | reverse complement strand
GGACTAAATTTTCTCCAGTTTCAGGAATGTTAATCAGCTGGTCTTAATGACTGATATGTTGGAATGGAGGAAAATGATTATAGAAATCTGATTTTAGGCTACTCGAGTTCTAACTGAATGTGATTTGTCTTTCTCATCTGGTTAGTTGACATTGTGCAAATTACAATACTTGAAAGACCAGTTAGAAATTACTGCCTTAGTTAACTGGTTATCAAAAGATGAAAGTTTTAACTACATATGACTGTTCAAAGTCATAATCCACTAAAATGAGATTAGACTTTGAAGAAGGCAAAATTTATTCTAAACTTGAAATTCAATGCCTTTCCTTTTTTCTTAATGCCTTCTACTTAATATCAGTAAAAATCTCTTAGTCCATTGTAAAATCAAACAATCCTTCCAAATACAGCTTCTTAGCGTGAACACAATTCATTCTTTTCTTTTGCTCCCTCTTATTCTCTAACCCATAGCAACCTCAAGATAATCCCCCAGAAAGTTAGGACAGCTCACCCAGAGAGTTAGGTCTGGGACCACACAAAATTTACATTATGTGAGAATCTACTGGAATCTTTTTAAGTAGAGAAATCTGATTTTAGTCCCCTGTAGAATTTTAACTTTTTTTTTCCTGTATATGTGTATAGATACACATACACACGCACGGTCTTTCAGTGATTTCCATTCTCTGCTTGGAGATCTGCATTTTCTGCCTGTGTCTTTACATATTCTTATTCCAGACCTGAACCAGGGGAGAGAAAATGCAATGTTGTGCTATTCTAGTTCTGGCAGATTGTGATCAAAGTGTTGACCTAGGTCTGTTTTAATAAAATAAGTAAGTTAGGAAAGTTGTAGAGTTCAGGTAGCTGGATCAGCCTATGAAGCCACAAAATAATTAAGAAGAAAGCCAAGGATATTTGTCATTCATGCACTTGATGTGAGGAATAGATGAGAGAGGGTTCTACTGCAGGTTAATAAAGCCTAAAGACATTTATATCGATTTTCATTTTTCATATGAGCTGTCTGCTATCCAGTGAGTACTGTTGAGATTATATGGTGGTGACAGTGTTTTCACTTTTCATGAACCACAAGCTCTTCCCAAGTACCACATCAGCAATGCTGTCACATTACACTCACAATTTAATGGATCCTTTGGGCTTGTAAACTAAGTAGAAAAGAAGCTTGTGGGCATGTTTGGTGGGACTGACAGACTGTAGACTCTTTTGAGGTTTGCTTGGAAGAACTAATGTGTCACATCAGGCAAAACTTTAGAATATTGTTTTATTGCTGTGCTTTAGATCTTCTTCCCCTCCATCCTTTTTAACATTATAGTTTTTTCATTGCCTGTGCCTGGGCTGATATTGATGCCCTTTAAGGAATTCTACCTATAATGTTCAAGGACAGCGAGGAAGATGGAGGAAAGAGAAGGAAAGCAAGGCAGTAGTTAAATAGGGAATAATGAATCTAGATATAGGTAGTCAGACCATCATCTAAATGACATTCTTTTCGAAATTGTGGGCTTAAGTTTGCCTGAGTAGAAGTATGAGAAAATGCCTAAAAATATAGAGTTGGTTTTCCATGACCACTTTCCTGAATGGGAAAACAAGGCAGTTCATATGACAGGAAAGCAGTGCTTAGTTCCTCTAAAATCCTGTCTGTTTTCAGGTCATGATATGAACTCATCCTAATGGTTTGGTAAATAGCAAAATTTTCATTTTGTATTCAGTGTTGCCTCACCATTCAAACAGATTGTCAAATACAGCCGTCCCTGGGAAGTTGTCAAAGTCAGAGTATCTCAGATTATGTATTGATTCAAGTTGTTTAATTTTTGCTGAGGTGACTTTACATGTAGTTGATTTCCTTCAGCAAACACAACAGTGTTCACATAAAAGTCTTACAGCTGCATCATGGTTCAGCTGACAGTTTATTGACTCTGATGCTTTTATGTGTATGTAACTTGTGACATTGCATATTTCTGTACCTAATAGGGGTACATAAAATGGTCCTTGAAAAATTTGCAATTTATTTAAATTTGGATATTTGTTATTTTCCTGCAGTTATGGTTCAAGAAGATTATCACAGTCAAAATCCTTATCATAATGCAGTTCATGCTGCTGATGTGACTCAGGCCATGCACTGTTACTTAAAAGAGCCCAAGGTAAGACAGCATTCTCACTTTTACATCACTCATACACACAGAAATACATGTGTTTGTGTGTATATGCATATGAATGGATTGTGTGCACGTATCACAGATTCATTTAGGTTGGAAAAGACCTCTGAGACCCAGTCCAACCTGTGACCACCATCTTGTCTACTAGACCATGGCACTGAGTGCCACATCCACTCTTCCTGAAACACCTCCAGGAACGGTGACTCCACTACCAGCCCACCCCAATGTCTCATCACCCTTTCTGTGAAGAAATTGTTCCTAATGTCCAACCTAAACCAGCCCTGGCACAGCTTTAGACTTTATGCTGTCACTGGTTACTTGGGAGAAGAAGCCAAACCCTAGCTGTCTACAACCTGTTTTCAGGCAGTTGTAGAGAGCAGTAAAGTCATAGATCTATATAGACCTACATGCATACATGTATGTGTATTGCACATACAGGCTTTTATCAAAAGTAACCTAAGAACCCAACAAGAAACATTTTTGAACTCTCCCTTGCCCTCCCTGTTGCTGAGGCTATGGATTCACACTTAGTATGCTTTTCTTTTCTCCCCCACTTCTGAGCTGACATTGTCTTTTGTGTGACTTCCTGTTGAACTAGAGCAGGGAATTAAAGTTGCAGCTGTTTAACATAGAGCTGTGGTCCAAGACATTTATATAGAATTGCAGCCTGAGTCAGAGCTGGCAATAATAAACCTGTGTACTTGTCATCTGGGGTGTTTTTTTCTTCCATAAATTACCACTACCCTTGCTTTGCTCATCTTTGCTGTTACTGAACAGTTTGCTTCTATGAGAGGCAGTTCATTGCAATACATCAGGAGTTCTCTTTGACTTCTTTTTAAGAAAGGGTAGAATGACAGACCTTAAGGAGCTAAACTAGTTGCGTGTTCCTCACTACTTGAACTGCTGTCAGGCTGCTGTAAGTGATGTGTTGGGCAATTTCATGGCAAAGTCCTATCCTTCTGTATTGAATTGAAAGCTGTCATGCTCTGTAGCTAGATGAGAAGTTATCTACCTTGATGCAGGTTATCACCAATCTGGTATTCCCTTGAATAGCATAGCTCCTTATTCTGCTTCTGAGGTAAAAACAAGTTTTGGCTCCATAAAGCCTTTTTCAGAGGCTCTTTGCCCACTCCTCCCACTCAGTTTCTCAGTGCTGTTCTCAGACCAATTGGTGCAGTGAGCCTGATCAGAGCTGATACATGATGAGCTTTTTTATGGCATTCAGTTTGGAAGCTCTTGAGCATTTTTTATTTAATACTCGTGATGAAAGTTTTGTGAAGCTTCAGACACAAGTGTAGACCTTGTATTTTTAGTAACATATACATCTGTAGTTCAGTGTACTGAACTACAACTCTGTTGCACTCTAAAGTACATTCTAAACATGTGAGGTGTGATAGATGGCAAATGCAACAGGGAACATAAACTTCTGTCTTTGCAGGGTGTTAGCTGCACTTCTTCTTTATATGGGCAAAACTGTCCTCTCTGTTTTAGTGCAAACTAGGCCTTTTTACTGAGTTTGAACTTTCAAACCTCTCAACCACAAGCAATAACAGCTATGAACAGTAAGTCCATGTAGATGCATGCTGAGTTAATTGACGTGCACATTGAAAACATTTATTTGTGGCAGATTTTCCTCCTTTGGGTATGTTCCTGGTAGACCATGAAATACAATTTTGCAAGAGTAGAAATGCATCCAAAACAGTTCTAAGTCTTCCAGGATATTAGTTTGTTCCTCTTAGGAGGAAAAGTTTTTATGATTTTTAAAATATAGTATGAATTTAAAGAAGAATAGACATACAAATGGACTTAGTAAATAAGAGGGAGAGCTAATTTTAAGAATTTGCTGCTTTTATGGGGAAGTGCTTCGTTACTAGACACAGGATTTTGTGTGTTGGCATTTTTTAAGAATTAACCTTGCCATTCAGAAAGAATAATGCTTAAACCATTGTTGAAATTTTATAGCTTTTGGGGGTGGGAAATACTGTGAAAAGACAGTGGAATGTTAGTTTTATGTCTTCAAGATTTTCTCCAAATTTCAATTGGCTGTTAACTGCTGAAAACCAAAAATGCAACACTCATGCACTTTTTCTAAAGCCATATTGCATTACTAACATTTGTTGGGTTTGCCTTGCAGCTTTCCAAATCTTTAACTCCATGGGATGTCCTGCTCAGTTTAATAGCAGCTGCCACACACGATTTGGATCACCCAGGCGTTAACCAACCTTTCCTGATTAAAACCAATCATTATTTAGCGACTTTGTATAAGGTAAGGATAAAATAAATTGTTTTGTTAAAACCAGGTTTGGAGAGGACTATAGAAAAGGAGTATAAATTGTAATGTGTTTAGCTAGTGGTAGGAATGAATGTAGATGTTGTTTTCCATGTCACTGGGATAAAAAATTGTGCAAATTAACTAAGTATTCAGGATTTGTGAATTTTGACCTCCTTGGGAAAAACAAAAAAGAAGAGAAGAAAATAAAACACCAGCCCCAAACATGTCCAAATTATCTGGTGCTGCTGTTGGTACATAGCTCTTCAGTTTAAGAAAAAGGCATTGACTGATGTGTTACTCCCTTTCAATTCACAGAATACCTCAGTATTAGAGAACCATCACTGGAGATCGGCAGTGGGGTTGCTGAGAGAATCTGGTTTATTTGCACATATGTCATTAGAAAACAGGTATGTTTATACCACATAGTATAGATTAGTTTGAGATAGAAGATATCTGTCAGCTAAGACAGCCCTGCAAAACAAGATAAGTTGTTGCATGGCAGTTTTGAGTACAAAATGTAGAGATCTATTTTAGGAATTCCTGGATACTGTGCTGGTAGAGTAGAGTGGTTCATGATGCAACGTGATATTTGGAAAATAACATTTATTGCAAGCACATTGAAGGGGTGTATTCATGTAGTCAAGCACCTGTTCAGACTAAACTTGGCAGTCTTTTCTTGTTCTGCCACCACAACTGTAGTTTAAAATAGACCATCTTCACCTACTCTTGACAAGAAATAATCTTGAGGCAATCAGTTCGTGCAATTTTAAGGAAAAAAAAAGGTAGGGGGAGGAAAAAAAGCCAAAAACTGTTTTAGTCTTCCTGAAAGCTGCCAATGAAATATTCTGATATTTCTGTGAATGTTGCAAGGATTTTTCAGGAAGAGAAAACAAACAGTTCAGTGAAAATGCTTATTATAAAGCTTGTACTTGTATAATAATATGATAAAAAGCCATGTAGATCTAGTGATGACTGTTATTCTTAACTGATACACTTCTTAATGTTTGGTGTTACTTATTTCAGGCAGCTGATGGAGAGTCAGATAGGTGATCTCATTCTTGCCACAGACATCAGTCAACAAAACGAGTACCTGTCCATGTTCCGATCCCATTTGGATAGAGGAGATCTATGTTTAGAGAACGCAAACCATCGTCACTTCATCTTACAGGTGATCTTGCTGGTCATATTTTTTGAAACAGCATTTTAGTGTAAAAACAAATCTACTTTAAAATACTACTTCTTATACTACTTCTAAACTAAATACTACTTCTGCCAAGTTTTCAAAATGGGCTAGAACTATCTTTTAGTCTTTTTGTTCCATTACAAAAAGTTTGTTCCCTCCACTTCAATTCCCATAGCCAGCAGTCCTCCCAAGTGATGGTGTGTGTTGGTAAGTCTGATAACTTAGAGCTGCTGAAGCAAGATGTTTCCAAGACAAGGTTTAGCTCTTCTAATGACTCCATTGCAGCCTTAGAACTGTGAAATGCTTTGTCAGAACGTATTTTGGGGAGCGAAAGCACTGCTGTTGTGAATCAGTTTGCAGTTGTGCTAGTAAGCTTTAGCAAAGTTTAAAAACAAAAGCCTTGAGAATCTTTTTAGGTTTATAGGCATTTTCTTACTAGGTTCATATTGTGGGCTATAAAAGACAGTGGACAAACAGATGAGAAGTTCTGTCTTGTGCAAACCATTGCTAAAAATACAAGCCTGAGAGCCAGAAATGGAAAATACTGCTTGCTTGCTTTGATGCTTCTTTTTCTGAAGTTATTTTTGGCTCCTGTACCAGTGAGTATACTAAATATAGTGGTCCTGAAATACTTTGAGTTGACTGAATTTCCATATTACTCAGGGATGATCATGAGATCTCACAGTTCCCCGAGTGTTTTTTAAATATTACAGAACATAACTTTGGAGCACAAATGGTAGGTAGGTTTGTTATTTATGAAACCTAAAATAATCTCCTATCAGGAATTAATTACAGGCACTTCAGTTGAAGGAAAGGTGATCTAACACTGTGTGTTAACTTGTTAGATGGCTTTGAAGTGTGCAGATATTTGTAACCCCTGTCGAACATGGGAGCTGAGCAAGCAGTGGAGTGAAAAAGTAACGGAGGAGTTCTTCCATCAAGGCAAGTAAGAGTAGAAGTATCTGTTAGTGTAAAATGTATTTAATGTGGGGAGAGCATCCATGAGCCCTAGTCCATTTATATTTAGCACTAGCAGAGATGTACAGTATGGGATTTTTTTACTTTCGTGGGTTGTGTTTCCTGCAAAAGGTCAGAGTTATTAAAACTCAGTAGAGAATCTGCTTAGAATCTGAACCTAGAGTGGCTGATGCAATACATCCTTCAGCTGAGAGGGCTTCAGATCAATAATTATGGCCACTTTGAAATTGCCCCATGGTTTCAGCAAATTATGGAATATGTTCATCAATATTTAAACTAAAGCTGTGAGGCCTGCTGGTAAGCAGGTAAGAGCCAGGGAGATTTTTAAGTTACTGTGCAGTTTAGGCTACTTATGTAAGCAGTTAATAAAGCCTTTAGTTGACAAATGGACTGAATTTGCTCCATTATTATTAAATTGTTTTACAATAAAATTAAGGCTAATTTGGTGGACTTGAGACCTGCTAATTTGCATGTGAATATGGTAATTGGGGAACTGTGGAAATGGAAAGACTGCTTTATTTGGTGCTAATCATGTGAGACTTAATCTTAGATAAAGGTGATGGGGAAGCAGAAACAGAATTGCCTTTAGCAAGAAATTTCTGAAGGCTAAGCTATCCTCTTCCATATTGCTGAGGGGGGATTAATTTGTCATTTCTATGACGGTGTAAGAGGTTTTGCAAGAAAGAGGATGGTAATCCTTCAGGAAACCTGTGTGGTTCTATGGGGTTTCTGTAATCACTATTTGATGAAAAGTACCAGGTATTTTAATACAGTACTGTTAGATTGTATTGTTAGTCTGACAGATCTACTTGTTTTGTTGGGAGATAGGATGAGAAGTAAATGCATTCCACCAGCTGCAGTGTAACATCCTTGTTAACCAACACTCACAGCTCACTGCTGTTAGTGTTTTATTTGGTTGGGATTTGATGATTTAATGGTGCATTTTGTTTCTTTAGGTGATATCGAAAAAAAATATCACTTGGGTGTGAGTCCACTTTGTGACCGACAGACAGAAACTATTGCCAACATCCAGATTGGTAACTGCAATTCAGTTCATTTTAATTGATTTCTTTCAGCATGCAATTTGAAAAAAAAAACACATCTTGGATACATTTCCTAGAGATTGAACATACTCTGTGTGTGTGTCAGAATAAAGAGCAATTTTATTTTTATTTGTTGTATAATATCTCTTGCATTGTTTCTGAACGATGCTGTCCTGACAGTCCTAGAGCCCCTCTGTTTCCTCACAGAGCAGGACCAGTGTGGGAGGCAGCTGTCTGACTTCATCCATGCTGCTGCCCAGAACTTTCCTCATCTGAAGTGGTATTTTGGGAAGAGAGGGTGTCCTTCCCCTTGCCATGTGGTCTCGGGTGCCATTTGCAGGGAGCTTGCCACAACTGGGCATGCTGGGTTTAGCTTTTTGGAATGGCAGCATTCTCTTTAAACGCAGCCTTTAAGGAGGGTGGTGGGCAGAGATGTGATGGAGAATGGTGGATAGCCATTTTATTAATAGTTTTTGCTACCCTGACTTGGATTTAAATAGTAAAATGTCTTTTTATAGTTAATTTTAATAAAAGTTGATTATGAAGGTGAGGTGGGACTCAGTTAAAAACATAGAAGAGAATAAATTTACCAACAAGCACAGTATGAATGAATGCTTTAGATTGACACAAAAGCTGATGTGTTCCATTAGCTGCAATATTATGAATTAAAATGCTAGGAAATCATATTTTTTAATTAAAATACTCAATTTTGGCTATCTTACCACTGAATTTTTGTTTTATATATATTTGTAATAGACATTACAAATAAATAAACATGTGCATACACACCAACAAGTACATCAATGAGTTGTTTTGTGGCCTTGTTTAAAAAATTTCTAAAATTTGTATTTGAAAGTATTTTAGTCACCCTAATATTGTGAAAATAATATATTCTTTTTCCCCTGTGTAGTATAATTCAGACACTTTGTGGAGTAATTAATTTTATAATCTTTGAGAAATTTAAGTTTTCTAAATTGTGTGACTTAGTTGCTGAGGTTCAGATATCTTTCCCCTTCGATATTGTTCAGTATTTGAGTTCATTTGGTCACTGCTGTGAAAGAAAGATTAATTTGTAATTAGCAGTATATTGCTGTCCTTCTGACTGATTTGTAAAATCATTTATGTTTTGAGAGATTTTTTTTTGTAAAGATGCCTGAAATATCTAAATGAATATTTAAATGCACATAGGAGAATAGTAGTTTGACATGTTTATTATTTGCTACTAAATGCTATTTTGAGTATTTTAATCTTTCTCCATATTTTTTTTTATTTCATCTGCCTCTGTTTGCTTGTTTTTGAAGGTTTTATGACTTACTTAGTGGAACCACTGTTTGGGGAATGGGCCCGGTTTTCCAACACGAGGCTGTCACAGACAATGCTTGGCCACCTGGGACTGAACAAGGCAAGCTGGAAGGGAGTGCAGAGGGAACAGTCGGGCAGCGGTGATGATGTTGACCCCACTTTTGAGGAAATGGACTCAGACATTTTACCTCAGGAACCTCGAATGTCCTGACCTCAATCTCCATGACAAAACTGCCTCTTCCCTCGGTGTCTGCACGGTTGGATTAAAGGAGACACATGCCAGCCCAAGGTTTTGGTAAAACAGTAAAATGATGCCAGCATTATTTATTTCCAAGTTTTCCTTTGACACAGACCATTTGACCCAGAATTTTTTAAGCCGCCAGATCTGAACATAGAGCAATATGCACCCGCCTCAGTTGGTTGTCGTTCGGAACCTCGAATATGCAAAGCACAGCAGTGACTGAGCCTTGGAGCAACGGGACGAAAGCTTCATTGTGCCCCATGGCTTGGGTTTTCTCATGATATTTGGAATCTTCAAATCTAAGACTGGACATGGATTACTCCACTCCCTTGGAATTTAGCAAGACTTGCATAAATGTGTTCAAAGCATACCTTCCACTCAGTCCCTGTTTTAATACGGAAATGTGAAGTGCCCATCCTCTGCTGCCTCTGGCAAGACTTGATGTTTACAAATGTACTCTGAAACTATCAGTTCTAGACTTAACCTTTGCGCATGGCTGTGAAGGAACCACTAACTTGGGTTTTTTGCTTTTTTAAAAGAAAAAGATCAAATCTGAGACTGCAGCTCTTGTTTCTTTGGATGCCAGAAAAGCCTCCCATTTGCCATAATTTTGTTTGTGCACTGGGAACTGAGCATTCATCATAGAGCACAGCCAAGCTTTACTCCAGTGCTATATGGGAATGCAATTTTTTAACGGCAAAAAACCACTTCTGAATCTGGGAAGGGAAGGGGTGGGGGGGGAAGCGTCCGAACTGCATTGCGATTCTGCAGTGGGAATATCGCATGTTGTTCTCACTATTGTACACTTGAACTGCACATGCAAGAAAAAGGTGGAATGTCTAAACACCATAATCAGCTCAGGGTATTTGCCAATCTGAAATAAAGTGGGATGGGAAGCGTGTCCTTCAGAACAAGGGTACAAATGCCCCTTTCGCTGCAGCGTGTGTGTATGTGTGGGTGTGTGAGTACGTTTGGGATGGGGGAGGGCGGGAGGGCTTGGGGAAGGGTTTGAACGGCAACATTTTTTTTTTGTTTCTTTTTTTTTAATTTATTCTTTTT